>VYXF01006980.1:472382-482777 GCA_013397295.1 Polioptila caerulea
TAACTGTTTCTTCACAGAATGAAAAAAGACAACATTTTGCTTTGAATTCATGAGCAGCTCGTATGATATACCCACAAAAGAGTTTGTAAAATCTACAAGTTCCCAACTCAAGTGGCAACCATACTGCTGTACTATTAGGCCTGAATATTGCTGATATAAGATCCTTAGCAGCTCTCTCCTTTTTTTCCCCCACTTCCTTCAGTGGTGTCTTGACAAAAAGCTTTTGTAGAGTCCACACGGGTCTCCCCTACTTGGTGCCAAGGGCTCCAATATCTAACAGTGGCTGAGTAATTTAAGCTTGTGCAGCCCAAATTGTTGATACTTTATCTTCTGTAGACTATGAAGCAGAGAGGTTGAAAAGGTACGAGCAGAAGTTGAATCTAGCCCACTGAAGGAAGAAAAGCAACAGACAGAAAGCTCAGTCATGATTAGCTGTGCTACCAAATTTTCATTCTACTTAAAAGACTGAGAGGCATCCTTTAAACAGCCTTCATGTTTTGCATTCCATAAAAATATGTGCAGTTTCACCTCAATAATATGTAACTTAGAATAATTAAGCTACTTAAACACGTGTAGAAATGGCTGAAACACGACAGAATACAAAATTAGCCTTTTATAGCACTTATTCATAATAGGTTTACCTGAGCTACAGCAGAGACCACAGATGGTAAATCAAACAAAGGCTGTCGCAAAATATTGAATAAAGAAATAAATGTGAACACTTTAGTTGCTGTTAAAACATTCTCTTTGTCCAGATAAAAAGAAGACTCCAAATGTAGCCAGTGAGACCTTTAAAATAAAACAAATGAAAAAGATATATTAAGAAGCAAAATTACATTATGACTAAAATTTATACACGGATACTATTTTTGTTTTCTGGAGAACAACTGGTCTTACACTATTCAGATTGAGGAATGGAAGGCATTAAGTGCCTCAGTCTTTCCCTCAGCCTTTGTCACTGTTTCCTTCCCATTAAATAAGGGATGGAGATTCTCTTTAGCCCCCTTTTGTTGCTGATCTATTTATAGAAATATTTTGACCATCTTTTATGGCACTAGCGTGATTAAGTTCTAGCTGGATCTTGGCTCTTCTAATTTCCTCCCTCTCTCATGACATCCTTGTAGTCCTCCTAAGTTGTCTTAGTCTTCTTCCAAGGATCTTAAGTTCTCTTTTTTTTTCTCCTAAGTTCCAGCTCATCTTTTAGCACATGGGGATGGCCTGTCTCTGCACCTTTAAGAGTTCCTTCTTTATGCACAGCTTTCAAATATTTTGAGTCCAGTGTTTGAGAAGGAATAGCTAAAAAATACAGATTGAAAATGCACTTCCCTAAACCAAAAAAGAGTATAAAGAAGGGAGTTGATTTCTATGCAAAAGAAACAGCGTGATTAAAGCAGTGCAGTGTGTGACGTTCAGGAGCTTTAGGTTTGGTTTCTGACTTTCTAACACAGGTCAATTCGTAATCTCTCTCCTTCTTCTCTAGTCATACACATAGCATTAGAACCTGAAAATTCAAATATATTGTGTTGAGAAATTTAATATTTTGATATACTGTGAGGTGACATTTGTGACCCAGCCAGCTGCTAAAGCAAGAGGGAACATGAGGAACATCTCTGAAAAAATTTCTAGTTTTACAAAATCAACCATAAAAGGAATACACATCGAGGTCAGCATGGAGTAAGTTGTCAGACAGCCAGATGCCTTCAAAACATCTACTTCATGTTCTCTAATCCTCATGACCTTCCTTTGATAGGCAGGTTTCCATGCATGAAGTTTCAGGATCTAGACCCTCAAATAAGCATAATTTAATATAACAATAAAGCAGTGACTGCTTCAGAAATTAACTTAATATCCAAGTGTCATTTTAAAGTATTCAGCAATGCCAAACTACAAAAATCTGAATGTTTTACAAATGAAAGCAAGACCTGATATAACTCTAAATTAGGCTGTTAAGAGTGGCTAGAGTATATCACTCTTAATTCTTCAGATTTCAATGTCTCCCTTATGTGTCATAAAGGCGGAGCTGGCTTCAAAACAGGCAAAGTAATAAAAATAAGACAACTTTTAAAAGTGGGGTTTTTTCTATGCTACAGTCTCACTTTGCTAAAGGTTTTCAGACATCTATTAATATATTTTACATTCTCATTAAAATGTGGCAATAAAATTCATGCATCATGGCTAGTAAGCTTTTTGAGTCATATTAAACCAGTAAATATTTTCTAAAAACATTTTAAGCACATTAGTTTAAAATATTTTCTCTTTGTATTTTACTGTCTGCTGAAATATTACTCATTACCCTTATTTTTTTAAATAACTTGTAAATTTTTATAATAATATATAGTATTAATAATATAATAATAATATATTTACAACCAAGCCCCTTATTAGTTGTGGCATTACCTTTATTCCATGCAATATTTCACTTAGTAGCTTTCCTTGTTGATCCAAATACTTCATTCAGCTTTTCTGGTTAAAGGACAACAGTGTTTTAATTTTTCAATGAACTCATGTATTTGAAAAGCAAAACATGAAGTGTACTAGAGGCAACAAAAGTCTTTCATGCTATTTTTACCTTGTCAAAAAACACACTAGTACTGCAATTACAGCATTTTCAGGTATATATTTAGTATTTTTTTTTTAATAGCACAAAGGATTAAATACATTAAAATAAATATTTCACCCTAAAACATCATAAAGAACACAGAACACATTTCATTTTTTTTAATTTTTTTTTAACGTTGAATTAAAATCTTAACAGGCTTCAAGATCCCAGGGTGTTCAGATAATATAATATGATTTTGATCTTCAAAATCTCTAAGTAGGTATAAACAGACTTAATAACAAAATTTAGTGTAACACAAATACACACACATGAACATGTATATATAATATATATAATGCTATACGATAAAACTCTGTACACATACATAGGTATATATACAGGAGTTAGGATGAAACCTTCTTCTGTTATTATTACATTGCTATTTAAAGAACCAAATAAACACAGAAATTATCAATCCTATTCTACACTTAGGCAATTCTGCATCTCACATTTCTAAAATAAACTAGATATTTTGAGGTTTACTCATATACAACAACAATTTGAGAACTTTTAGTCCTTTGTATTTCTTCTCTCTCTCATATCACAGGAGGGATCTAAGTGCATATGTAGCCACTGCACCTCACCTGCAGAAGAGGTGAGAGAGGTTTTTGGTGTTCTTGAAATGTCTCTAAACAGTCACAGCCTTACAAAAGAATTAATGGGGAACCAGGTTCTTCACTGCATGTTACACCATCAAAGGCAGAATAAGACAACTAATTGCCTTGATAGCAATGAAAAAATTTGGGATTGTAGCATTTTTTTCCAGTGGAAATTGTGATAGTAACAGGCAATAGAGTGCCAAAAGATCTGTGGCATCAGAGGAGCAAAAAAAGAAGTCAGAACACATACAATACCTCCAGGGGAATTGCTGCAATCTCAGGAGAATGTGCTAAATTTTAGTGAACAGCTTAGCCTGAATAAGAAAACTGGAAGGGGGTCATAATCCTATAAAATGCCTTACTGAATGGAATTAGCTCATATCCAAAAATATAGCTGCTTCCTAAATTGAGTCATCCAGTGATTTTTATTAATAGAACAGTATTGTTTCAGGATAATGAAAATTTAGGTATGCAACCTACATACCAGTTTAGCTTTCGAACACAGGGCTCCCTTTCTGCAGTTACACTTTTTCCCTCATTGAAAAAGAGCTGTAGCTTGGCATTGTTTATCTGCTTGGAGTTTAACTTAGATGCAACAACACTATAATACAAGCATAATCAACCTCCCCCTTTACTCTCGTATTATGACAACTTAGACTTTCCTTATTATGTTTATTTAAATATCTCACCTTCAGTCCTCTTACTTTGGTGGCAACGAGTGCATTTATAGGTACAACCAAAAGCAGCAGTGTGACACCTGAGGGGCAAAGCTCTTTCCAGAGGAAGACAACAGCCATGATGATCTGAAAAGGTGCTGACCACCACAGGTTCATGTTGATGGTGAGTTCCAGGAGCTGCTGAGCATCTGCTGATGTCAGGTTAACAATCTGCCCAGTTGTATATTGTTGTCATGAGGAATTTGCTAGAATTAAGTCTTGCAACCAGAAAATGCAGAGGCCACAAAAATCAGCAACCTAGACTGCTAAAAGGACAACAATTAGGGCAAAGCTGAACCTTCTGAAACAGACTTGCAACTCTTTATCACCTCATATACTACATAATAAGATGATAGTAAATGTCTTTATAGGTCAGACAGCTATTTTTACTTCGGCATTATTAGCCCGTGCATTTCCTGTAGATAATAACGCTGCTGCCTCAGCACATCTTATTAAAGGTGGGGTAAGAGTTCCACAGCAGTTAGTCATCTTTTAAACATCTGAAAAGCAATGAAACTACCAGTTATAGAACACAAAACTGTATAATTAAAATCAGGGGAAACTAACCTCTGAAGGAGTGTGTGGCAAAATTCAGCTTCTCATATTCACTACTACTATATAGTAAAAAAAGTGATCCTGTATACCCTTGCTTTTTCCCAGACATACAACCCCATGTCATTCAGTAAATTTTGGAAATTAATCCATAGCCAAAATAGAAAGAGTTTAGTTTCTACATGTATTTCCAATATTATGTCTGTACAGGTGGCCTATAATAAGTATGCAATTTCAGGATTATAGTCTTACAAGAGAAATCCTGCTGAAATTCAAAATTATTATAAATAAACAATCATCAAAATACATTGTCAGTCTGTCAGCCTGTCACCAGGGTCATCCTGTGTTTTGATCAGGCTAAGCAAGCATGTTGTCTTTTAACACTGTGTGTATTTTAGGTGTTGTTTTGAAAGAGAAGTAGGACACATTGATTACCCTTTAGAAGATCAGTCCAACAGCTGCAGTCTTGATTTTGATTGCTGTAAGAATGTTGTTCCAATGGTTTAACTGATGGAGAAGAGTTTGTGAGAGAACCACAAAAAACAGGGCAATAGCATAGCCACAGCCACTCCCATATTAACTGGGCTGGGATTCACTGGCCACAGTCTTTGCTCTGAAAATAAAAAGAAAACTAATTTAAATTCCACCCATTAAATCAACAGGCAACAACAAACATTTCATAAACACTGTTTAACTGAGTCTGTTTTGGATCTAGATATGGTTAAAGATGACAACAAATTCTGATGTTAAAAATGCCAGGTTTTATCTGTGTTTTCCAACCTCTTGGCACAGAAGCAATTCTCAAATACAAATCTCGACATGAATGTGTTATCGCTGGCTTCTCTGACAATGGAGTATGGATGAAGAAAAAAAGAAAATAATTTTATAACAGAAGTTTTGGGGTTTTTTTACCTTAGGTATTTGTTCTTAGAAACATTGTAACTACCAACGAGAGCAAGAGTGGGGAAAAAATCTATAGGAAAATCCTGACTTTTTGTGTTAGTAAAAGATAATCTTAAATAACCATCAGCCATGGTGTCTTCAAACAGATTTTATAGTTAACTGTTTTGATCAGGTATACATTGTTTCAGAGCAAATTTTGGAGGCAACCAACAATTCTGTTCATTAACTCTTTTCTTTACAAACACTCAAGTATTTATTTGATCATCTCTTAACACATCTATCATAAGCACAATTTCTAAAAACTATTTCTATCAACGTCATGGTACCAGTAACACAATAAAAGACTAATTAATTCGTTTTTCCATTAAATACTATTAAATATTATATATTTATCTGAGATTTTTTAAAAGTAGAGATGGAAAAAACTGACAAAACTGAAGAAAAATTAAGTATCTTTTTTAGTCCATTTTTCGTAGCATTTGATTTTATATTTGAATATTAAATATTTACGAACAATACCATGGAACTTTTACTAATTTTGTCTCAGTCCTTTAGCTATGAAATTCCTGATCTCTTTGAGTTTTCCTTCATTAGATAGTATTCAAATAATCATGAGGGAGGTTTAGAAACTGGTAACTCTTTAGCTTTATTATTAATATTGCTATTTGAACAAAAAATGAAACACATTAAAAACTTACTTCATTACTTGTGTAGTCATAAAAGTCAGAATGGCAGCTGCAACTTTTAGAAATGCAACTTTAATCAATAAGTATTTAAACGTTTGCCAAAATGGCAAAATCAAAGATGGGTTGTGGAAACTTGTTTTCTTAAATAGCACTCTTTGGATGCAAGAAGCCTGCAAGATTACAAAAATACAGACAGTATTAAGAGAAAAAAAAATTTTTTTAACTTCACCCACATTTACAGTATAAAATATGTAATATTAGTGTCCATCTAAAGCCATCAGGGTACCATCGTCTGAAAAAAACATTTCCTAGAGGTAAAAGAAAAGCTTTGGTGTAAGAAATTAAGTCTGGTTTTATTTAGCCTTACTAACAGTTATTCAGAAAAGGATAAATGCAGTTCCTAGGGTTGTCCCTATCATCCATGAATATAATTACATTATACTTTAATCCTCAATTTATTATCACAGGTCAAAACAAAATGATGTATCAGAATAAATAGAGACAAGCTTCAATATGAATGCATTCTCACTTATAGCAGGCTTGCAGCAACTTTGTATTTAAGGTTGAATAACTCTTCTATTTCAGAATATTTGCAGTTGTCAAGCAACATTTTTTTCTGTTTGAATTTTGCTCAAACAATTGCAAAGATTCTTTAAAAGCCTTAAAAAACCCAGAGACTTTTTAAATTATCATAGTGATGTGATGATGGACAGCAAACTGATAATGGACTTTACCTACCTAAAAAACAGATGCAAAGAAAAGACACAGGAAAAGAAACAAGGTCTGAGAGAAGAGTTGAACAGTTTTTGACAACATGGTAATTCATGACCAAGTAAAAGTCACTGTAGATTCTGTACCAGGCACAGTAGGCACCTTATCACTTGAAATGCTGAAATGTAACCAGGTGCCTTTCTAAGAGATAAGTTTGAATTTAAACAATTAGAAAAATCCTACAGCTATACTAGAGATCACTGATCTCAACACTGAAGGGACTCTGTGTCCTACAAAATGTAAGCTGTTCAATAAACAAGCAGATTTTTAAAATCTTCTCTAGCTTCTAGAATCAACTTCAGAAAAGGATACTGCCTATTGTCAGAATTATAGCTACCATTAATCCTGGGGCAGACTTCTGGACTCATTTTTTCCACTGCTTTTCAAAGTTAGGACACAGGCTGTATGGTGAATCACCTTCATTGAGTTCAAACAGTTCATCCCTTTCCAATGGCTTCTTGTAGCCTGGAGATGCCACTCTGAGAGAAAGGAATTAATTTGGACAGCCTGAAACACAACAGGAAAAAAAGCAGGACTGCTAATTCAAAAAGCTAATGATATAATCTCCTGTATATAAATAAACTTTGTGTTCAAAGTAACAGATGTAATCCTATAAAAGCTACAGACTAAGTTGGGGATCACACTCACAGTTACCTTCAGTACACTGAAATCCACCTGGAGTAAGGAGAGCCCATGGAGATTGTCACATCTGACCACAGAGTTCTGAAGAACCTTTATGTCTCAGAATCTGTCTATATTTCTGATCCTATACTTCTTTACAAAAAAATTATACTATTTCATAAAAAGACGTGTGGTATCATTATCCACTTACTATTCTGATCTGGAATAAAATACCTTTCTATCACAGGAGTGCATTATCATTGAATCCCAGATGCATTTATGTTGGAAAAGACCCTTAAGATGACATAACACTACCAAGTTTACCATTAAGGATGTCCCTGAGTGCTGTGTGTACATGTCTTTTAAATACCTCCACCTGACTCATTATGTTGCAACTCATCTTCAAGGAAGGTAAACCACATTACACTGCTGGATTTCAGAACAAATATAATGAAAATTTGCTTACAGCAGGCCTTCAGCAGCTAAATTTTTCTTTTAATGAAGTGCTTTTATGCACTTAAGTGTCAACAAAAGCTAAACCTGGTCTCGAAAATGGAAGAATGGGGCTGACAAATATACTGAGCCTAAAGAAACCATGACAGAAACACAGGTACTTGGAATTTTTGACAAGCATGTCAGCTTTGTGACAACTCAAAGCAAACTGTGCAATACCATTTTTGAAGTGGGGAAAATGCAAAAGGATTAATGTTGGCACTGCACTTTGACTTAAAGGCCATACCAAATATCTGGGTACCAGAGACACATGCACAGACATTGGGGCGTGCATCTACAACCTTCATAGCTAAATAACTGAAAAAAAAACTTCTGGGTTTTTTTTTCCCCCTTCTCTTCTTTTGTTAGACATTGTAAAATTAGCTAAAAGAAACAAAGTGTAGTCTGCCTTGAAAATTTGTGTGAATCCCATGACATAAAGAATGCATCACTGACATACAGAAACAGTGCACTGCAGAACTTTCCAGAAAAACTGAACATTTTAGAGTGCAGAATGTAAGGACTGGTAAATACAAAGGTGAACTCCTAACTTCAGCAGGGCCAGAGTTTCAATGAATACTCTGAATCCTTGAAACAATCTGATTGTTTTAAATCAACTAAATACTGTAGAAATAAGAATACTGAATAAAGGAAGAAACAGTTCTAACACTTTTCACGTTTTTTCCTACTTCGAGATTTTTGAAGGGTGAATATCATCTAACCCAAATAATTTTTCAAAGAAAAGAAGTTAAAAATCAGTAATGGTCACAACACATAACATACAAAATTGTTTGAAATAACATTGAACATAGTAAGTGATAGAAGCTTTCAAGACTTGACAGAGTTGAACTTTCAGTTCCTATTTTTTGGTGGAAAATTTCCCAAGAAGCAGAGGAAGTTCCTGGTGCACATGAGCAGGTGGGTGACAATAACAACTTTGTGGCCTGTCATAAAAGAGCGAGGAAAATGAGCATGAAATTGACTTCTTGGAAAATACCTTACATATACTACAGAATATTTGTTGCTGGAGATCTAGAAAGTTGTTATATTGCCATTGTTAAATAATGCCATTAGATAATGTATAGAATTATTGTTACTATGTATAAACAATACTTCACCAAAGAGTTGAATGTGATCTCTAAATGCTGCAAGCTTTGATTTTTGTGCAAAAAGCTAACAGCACTCTCAAGGTCAGGCTCAAGCCACAATGACCTTGTGGAATCTAAGTGCACTGTCTACAATTCTGTGAGCATCAATGAACAGCAACAACCATTTTAATAAATTCTCACCTGCTAAACCAGGAATATGTTAATTTACTGCAGAAAGAAGCATCCTTTTCAGTGTTGCACTTCTGTTTAAAAATGAACAAAGGAAAAAGTACCAATGATAACTGAAAGAACAACATTCTCCTTGGTGTTTTTGTTTTCCTCTTTACTAAACATGTAGTTTTAGACGATATTTAATTCTGAGGTATCAAAAGGCCTATACCTATACAAACATTTTTTCTTCCCCTGTCACCTTCTCCCACCAATATACTATAACACAAGATATGAAGAATGAGAGAGGTCTACAGCCCCATGAATGAATAGAACAACTTAACTGGCTTCCTTAAATCTTTGACAGTTAAAATTCAGTAGGGTTTCTTTTTTTCCCCCTCTATTGGAAGTTATCACCAGCTACTACTTAAAGAACAGCAGGGTCCTTTCAGGACACCCTAAGAAATAAAGTGCTACTAACATGTGCCATATGCACATGAATGAGAGGAGTACGAGGCTTGTGCACGGCTGCCAATTTCATAAGGCATCGGAGATAAGAGTAACAGAAGCAAACAAATACGAACTCTCCCGTAGTGCCCGAGGAATGTGTGTGCATCCACGCCCAGGAGTGACTGCAGCACAGCCCAGGAGGGAATTCTGTCCCTCTGTCACTACCGCCTCCTTATAATAATCCCAGCCCAAGGACGCAGTTGCGGCCTTTTCCAGCAGATGCCGTCAAACACCCACCGACACAACCGGCGCTCCTCTGTCGTTTTCCGCAATTATTTTTGTTGTGCTTTCAGTAAAACGCCGAACGAATCACGATAATGCGACAGATGACTGCAAACAGGCCATAGAGATGTGTGTCCCCCTTCCCCGGCAAACCAACGCGCCCCTGCACTGACGCGCCCTCACAGCACGGCGCGCTTGGCTGGGGTGGGGGGGGGAACACCCATGGTCGTGCCCATTCCCTGCTTAAACCCCGCCCCCGTCTGCGGCACGAAGATTATTGCCTCCTCATCCATGCAAAGGATAGATCCCAGGCCACATCAGCTGCGCTTTCAGGGGAAAGACTAGCAGGCATCCAGCCCGGAATCCCGGCAGGTCAGGCGGCCGTGGGAGGAAGCGGGCACAGCTCGGGGTCCCGCAGCCGCCCGGAGCCCCACTGAGAGCCCTCCTCCCTCCTCCTCCCTCCTCTTC
>VYXF01006980.1:482826-512555 GCA_013397295.1 Polioptila caerulea
GGCCGCTCCCGCCGGGCCCGCCCTGCTCGCCAGCCCCAGCTCCTTGTGAGAGAACCCGGGACAGGAGGAGAGGGAACGGCCTGAGGCTGAGCCAGCGGAGGTTTCGCTGGATATCGGGAAGAGGTTCTGCACGCAGAGGCTGTTTGAGCCCTGGAACGGGTCACAGGGAGCCGGGCACGGCACTGAGGCTGACTGACTTCAAGAAGTGTTTGGACAATGCTCCCAGGCACAGGGTGAGACTCTTAGGGATGGTCCTGTGCAAGACAAGGAGTTGGACCCCACGATCCCCCTGGGTCCCTTTCAACCCGGCACATTCTGTGATTCTGTGGTTCTGTAGCTATTGTATGCCGTGAGAAACTACACTCGCTTTTAAAATTTAAAAGGTTTATTAAACCTTAACAAAAATACAGCAAGAGACTTGTTATAAGTACATATTATAATCTTGGTTTTTTGCAAATATTAAGATAAGTGCTATGTGTATAAGGTTAAAATAATTTTGCTGTAAAAATATAGNAGACAAGGAGTTGGACCCCACGATCCCCCTGGGTCCCTTTCAACCCGGCACATTCTGTGATTCTGTGGTTCTGTAGCTATTGTATGCCGTGAGAAACGACACTCGCTTTTAAAATTTAAAAGGTTTATTAAACCTTAACAAAAATACAGCAAGAGACTTGTTATAAGTACATATTATAATCTTGGTTTTTTGCAAATATTAAGATAAGTGCTATGTGTATAAGGTTAAAATAATTTTGCTGTAAAAATATAGTTTTTATTCTTTGCTGTTAACTAAAGACCCAATAGTGTAATAGTTAATATCATTATAATACTGTCTGCTTAGTCAAGATAACATCCACTGAACATATGATAAAGACCCCTACTCCTGGTATGCCAACTATCTGTACCTACTGTCTGAAAAAAATGTAAACCAAGGCCCAAACTGGGAGTGATAAGAAAACCACAACCAAGAAATTTGCATACTCTAAAATGGCAGACCCAAGGAGGGGCCATGCTAAACAGTTCCTAAAATATATAAAATAATTTTGTAGAAAAAATAAATATGCATAATAGTTTATGAATATGCAATAGGCTGATATAACAGGAAAAGTATTTAAAATGTCTCCAAGCACAGCAAGTGTGCTCTTGGCTGAATGCCAAGCATGCAGCTATAAAAATTTTACTTTATTGTCTTTGTCTCTTATTGTCATTTATTAAACTTTTAAATTTTAACAAGAAAATAAACCTCATTTTTCACTGACTGAATAAGGAGAAAGAGCAGTGCTGAAAGCAAAGGACTCAACCACCATGTGCTAGTCTACAAATGGATACTCTGCCTTTCACTCTCCTAGCCCTTCCTAAAATCTTGTTAGTCAACTCCTTCTTTGCTGTCCATCGGTGGAAATTATCCTCTTACATCTTGATTGGAGGTCAGGTGTTCCTGTAGTAACAATTCCCCTCCCCAAATGTCCTGACTACCAAGGCCATCCCATGGCAGCAATACAAGGGGGAGGGGAAAGAAGACCACGGGAGAACATGTTACAGTAACATGACTATACACCTACAAAGCCTCCCTTGACATACATGTAATATTTACCCCTTAATTGTGGGAGCCAACTGTCACATTAGTCATCTATAACATATTCATAGCACATTTAAAAAGTAGCATGAACCTTGAACATTCCTTTTTTGATAAAGTTCAAAGATATGAAAATTTCTCACGTAAAAATAGAAAAAAAAAACCCAACCAAAAATTCAACAAATAAACAACAAAAAACAAGTAAACAAACAAACAAAAAAAGAAAAACAAAAAACCAAAACCCCAACCAACCAAAAAAATATTAATTCAGTTATCTAGTATTAATGTGTCTTTTTTTTTTTACTTCCTGTGTTTCTGGCCATGATCTCTTTGTCCCCTGTTGTTATTTCCGATACTCCATGCGTCATTGTCTCAACTCTGCCACTTTCTCATTATTTCTGGGAATCTTTCCTCCACCTGGTGCCCTTCACATTCACTTGAATGTGGCAGGGCCAGTTCAGGAGAACTCTGTGCAATCTTAACATTTGCATCTTGATTCTGGTAAGGACAAAACTATAAATTTGAAGGCACTGGTGGAGGCATCTGCTGGTAAGGAATTGTTGACCTGATGGACTCTTTACTGTGTGCTGTCATGCTAAAAAATGGTACTTGTAGAGAAATAGAAACGTGAGTTGTTAACAGTGTGAAAGTTCTGAAGAGTTTAATTTTGCATACATTATGGCTTAAAAATTAAAAGACTGACAAATTATAAAATAACACAGAATGTTTAAAAATAAAGCTGATCTACTTTATTCCAACATCTAGTATAATTGGAAAAAGAAATAGGTGAGAAAAGAGTGATGTGCTGGCGGAGATGGGGAGGGGGCCAGAGCAAAGAGTGGCACAGTGGGCACAGGTCCAGCTGGAGGCCATGTCATGGTGGTCGAGTGGCACTTCAATGTTTTGAGGCACTTAATTCAGTTTTTCTTTCCTGGATTTCCCCTAATGACAGGAGGAAAGAGTTGATGTTGGCAAGCCTCGTAGTGGAAGCATGCATGGTACAGGAACAAGACCCTGGGAAGAGTTGTGTGTGCCACAGGGTATTTCCTTCTCTGAGTGAAACTGCAAGTGAACAGTGAATAACTGCTGGGAAATCACATAATTATGTGAAAATTGAGTCAAGAAAGTGCACTCCCTGAATGCTGCCGTCATCAGCATGGTAAAGAATTGCGATAGTGACTGACAAAATACATGTATATATATTGGATGCTGCTCACTTCTCAATAAAACTTACTGGAGTATGATTGTTATCTTTAAAGCTGGAGTTACACCTGCCTTACAACCCACAGCTGCCTGGTTGCTGCAAAAAGGTTTCAGTGGTGTGCACATATTCAGCATTCCAAGTATATTTTAAAAGTGTCACTTTACAAAGGAACGCACTTTCAGAAGTCATCCTGATGACAATGTAAAAAATAATTATTAAATAATTTATTTTCCAAAGCATAAATGGTGTGCATTGCCTCAGTGCCCATATTTTATAATGGGGGATTAGTTACCAGCATGTCAAGCCTATTTAGGAAGGGATTATCAATTTACAGGAATTGCAAACATCAGTAGAAGAGAGTAAGTCTTAAATTTCTTCCAACAAGTCAGAGTTTTTTGGTTTGCAATCTTTAGACAGCTTATTTTCATAGTTAAACATACTGCATTGCAAAAGCCTGGCAGGATTTCCTCTTGCCTGGAAGGGAACAGTGCTCTTAATCTTAGCGGTTACAGAAGAATTTTTCTGTAGAAGTGACTTAAGGCGTAAGAGAAATGAGAGTTATTCTGAGAATGGGATTTCCCAACACTAGGGAATCCCTGGGGGCAGAGAGGAGATTAGAAGGGGAAATACCATTTGCATGTGACCACAGATCAGCATATCAAGGCTTGTGTAAGAATTTGATCCTAATCTTGAAAAACCACACTGTAATGATTTTAGTTGCTATTTTATCAAAAACTTCTGGGGATAAATTCAAGTGTAATAGTGCCATTCTTTTATTGATAAACCATAGCAGTCTTGTAATGTAGTAAAATGAAATTTTTATATTTTTCAAGTTGAATACTTGGCCAGTCTTGAGATTTTTTTTAGTAGCTGACAGTCTGTGGGGTCCCCTAAAATTATCAGGGTTTATTCAGCAGGTGGTACTCTGATAGTCCTGAGCACTGTAGGTAATAAAGTCCTGAAGAGGCGGTGCCAGCATCCTCCACTGGTTTGCAGAAGGCGCTTTTAAAACAGGTAACTGAATTTTGGTGGAGGAGTGCATCCTCGTGGGAAAAGCATGAGGCATAATGAGTGGGCATAACACCAATGCAGCAAAGTGGGATGGGAAATAGCTGAACTTTGGAGTTTGTGAGAGTGTACCTGAAACTTGGAGCCACCATGAAGGATTTACCTGACAGTGAGCTTTCAGTAGAACCTACAGTATAACCAGTAACAGGAGCTGAGATTTCTGAATTTCTCAGAAGCACAAGTGCCGCTGTTGCTGAGCACAGTTCCCTTGTCACATGACAGAGATGTGAGTTCACTTCAGTTCAACATCCTGATTAATACCGTAGAATTTCTGGGCATTGATTTGGTATGGGAATCCTTTCCCAACACCAGTTTCAGAGAGCTTTGAAACCATTTCATGGGGGGTTATATCAACATTACTGTGAGCTGGGCTTTCTTCAGTTTTCAGTTCCAGAGACACTTAAAATGTGCTCTCTTTTCCCTGTTCCTCCGTAAAAGAACAAATGTTAGCAGTTAATTCCCAGCTAGTGGCATTAGGTAAAAGTACATGTGTAAGATTTTCTTCTAAGATGAGGTGATTGGCTCTCAGATAAGCCCAGTAAATATTTTGCTGGGGCTGTTAGCCATTTGGTTTTAGTGGTGTTGATCTCTCCATGCTTTAACTTGTATACTAATGGGTACTGTACACAAAGTGCATGCTGAGGCTCCCTGACTGGAGGTTTCTTGGGTGCACTAAGCCTTTGTTGTAACAATAATCTAGATTAAAAAGTAGGGAGAGGAAAGAGCCAGACTGGCACTCTGCCATTACTTGTTCTAAGCTATACATGATGTCAGTAAAGCTGTGCTTTTATGGTAGGGGTTGGGCAAAGTGTCAAAGATTTGAGATGACAGGGAAGTGCAGAGGAATTCAAGAGCTGCCATAGTGAACTTTACTCCAAACAAAGTGACATATTTGAAAAACGGAAGCAAAAAATTAATTAAAGGTCATTTGTTGAGCTGGGTTGATTTTCATACCAGCAGACACACTGCATCTTTTTCTCCTTGTGACTGCGCTCAAAGTGAAAAAGACATCTTTGATGACACCTCCTAAAGGCTATCTGCTGCAAAAACTTGTGCAGCACAGCTTTGATGAGCTGCTCAGACTCATAAAGCTGAGGACACTGATCACTCAAAATTAAGTAATGAAACACATAAACACACACACACACCCTTAACGGTAGTGGGATGAAACAAAGGAAACCTAGACCTATGTTTAGAAGCACTATGGGATACTCTATGGAAAAAACATTCCCAAGGTGCATTTGCATAATATTTGAATGGTTATGGTATGGTTTTCTTTCTCCTGCACTGGAAATAGTTGGGACACAGATACAGGCAAACTGAGCATCCACACTTCACACATGAATAATGCAAGTTTTATCTGTCTCTTTACCTCACCATAGACTTTAAAAACCTGTAGTCTGTACTCCTATATTTACCCAGTGAAGTGATTTGTAAATAAATGACCTTCATAAAAATAAATACTTTATTTGTTTTGCAGCTGGGATACAAAGGGAATGAGGTTAAAAATACACACAAGCAAATCAATATCTGGGTAAAGTTTGTTTGACTCTAAGCTCCATCTCTCTGTCAGAGAGACTTTTTCAGACCCTCTCAGAATTTAGAGTAGAGAATGAATCCTTGGAAAAGCTCAGATGATAATTTTATGGAAAAATGGTCTCTGGAGATACAGTTCTCAGAATTAATTTCGAGTTCTTACAGGAAGATGCTTCTGACAGCAGAATGAGTTTTTGTTCTAAGCTCCTTTAGACCATCTCAGTGCCCCTAATTGCGGTTCAGTGAAACACTTAAAACTTCCCCACACTGTGGCTCTTCAATGGGATGTACCTGTTGTTACCCCACTTCTAAACTCCACGTATGCAGGAGTTGTCAGTAATATATGACTTCACTTGCTTACGTGTAAATCTGCCGATAAACAGAGAGGGAAAGAGATTAAAAATCAGTCCCAACCCTTAAAGCCCAGAAACCACCCTATCTACTGAAGTCATTTAATAGGAGGAGTCAGAAATTGCAGAAGCTTGACTACAGCTTTACTTTCTGCTTCCTACTCACTCACTTCATTGGTGTCATTCAGTTGTGTTAGACATCTAGCACAAGGAAACACTCAGCTTGCCACTTGTCTGTGGATATTGCACATCACTTTTTCTCCACTTCCACATGCTGAAATTCTGTTTCTTCATCTGTTTGATATACTGGGTGAAATCAGGTAAGAGCCATTAGCTTACTTGTGATGTAGAATCTTCGCTTTAATCGAACATAAAAAAAGTGAATATTCCTTCATTTAAACTGGCAAAAAAATTAGGATAAAATCTTATGAATTATGCTTAATGGAGCAGATGATTGCTAAAAAAATTCAATAACTTTGAAACTGAGACATAAGTTTTGTTTTAAAGTAAATAGAACCAAGCCTGATACTTTATCTCTGGCTGTACTTTGCCCAGAAACCTGCTCAGGTATGTGCACTTTGTACAAAGTAGACATAATCACGAAATAGTCTTAATATACTCATGAGAGTTTATTGCTTGTTGCTGATTTGATAAGTGCTTAGATTTTCAAGTTACGTGTTACATTTTAAATAGTAAAATTTAGTTAGAAAAAAGACTGCACACTTAGGATTTTCCCCTTTTCAACCACACAAGATAATTAAAATGCTTACAAACGCCACAGGAAAGTTACAATTATACATTAACTTGCTTAAAATGCATGTGTAATAGCCCAAAGCCTACGTGTATGTTTTGATTTTACAGAAAAGAGAGAGTACTCCAGTAAAAGCACACAAAGGGCAGCTGGGTATTGCTTCCAGCATTCAATGAGAAACAGGAGTTTAAAAACTTCCCCCGATGACTCCTCCCTAAACAATTCAAAGTACCCCGACTATAAACCTATTTGGAGTACTTATCTAATTCCACAGTAAGAACATCATCATTTCGGTTTTATTCTCTATTTACTTTTGAAAGAATAACTTTTGTCATTTCGCAGCCAAGAGTAAATGAGTTGCTTCCCTTTGACATTTGCCAGTTAGTAAACAGGTTTGGAAGTTAAAATTATTTCCTTGTGATAGATTTCTCACTCTCAAGGAACAGACTGTGTCTGGTTTATCTCACTGTCATTCCACTGGTTTTAGAAGAAGCAATTTTTATTTCTACCAATCAAATTACTAAAAAAACCCCGATATTTAAAGGGATACATAGCAATATCTTAGCATGAACCTTTTATATTCTAGGTATGAAGGAATGAATTTTAAGGATTAGTGATTGAACTTGGATTTAAAGACCATATCAGGCAAAATGAGAGTTTCATGTTGTACCTTTGAAACTATAATCAAGTGACTGGTTTTTATTTTCACTTTGTAGATGAAGTTAGTGTAATGTGATTTATATTCTTGTTTTATCATCATGTATAAATATATGAAAGCCAGAAATCAAATGTATTGTTAACATCTCAGGATCATGTCACGTGTGTGACATTTTACCAGGTTCTTGACTACTATTTTTATTAAATTCAAGTCCACTTCAGCTGAACAGTTCTCAATTTCAGAACTTCTTGGATAAGTCCAAGCAATGAAATTAGTTGCCTTCCTGTAACATGTGTTACTTAATAACCTGTCTTGTAATCTCAGTAAAAGTTATTTATATATCATTAGATGTTTAAATGAGGAAAACAATGGTATTTATTTTGAAATCTTATTCTATCTTTTTCTCCATGTAATTATTGTAGTTACTGCCATAACATGATGATAGGCACGAGACTTTTGTCTGGTTGATTTGCAGCAGGGAGTTTCAGACTATTTTTGACACTGTGTAACTTCAAACCTCCTCTTGTTTGGACTATATCCATTATTTTTTTATGATGCCCATCCCAGAGGTGACCAGTCTAGTCCTTGTAGATGCATGGTTTGGCATAAGAGGTGGTTGACCTAGTTCCCTAAATGAGTGAATTAGTGTCTTTAGTGCCTTTACTGAATCTTTACTGCACCTTGAATGCCATAATTCACATTATTTAGCTTTGCTTAGACCTGACCTGTAGTATTGAACACATATTTCAGATACCTTGTAAGCCACCCACGCTTGCCTTTTGCAGCTTTGAGGAGTACTGTCCATTTCAGACGTGGTGGATTTGGTTCTGCCTGAGAGCTGTTCTCTAGGAAAAGGAGAAGGGTTGGAACTGCTTCTCTTAAGAGAGAATTCTCACTGGAACTGCTTCTCTTATGAGAGAATTCTCAAAAAAAATCTGAGAAATTCAGAGGGTTTTTTTATATTATTTTTAAGGGACTAAGAAGACACTATTTCTTTTCTCACTTTTGCTTTCTTGAAAGTGATTTGTTTTGCAAAGATTTTAATGACAGAAGAGTTGAGAAAGGTGCCATCAAACACCAGAGAGACAAAAGTCCTGTGTAAAGTAATGTAACCCACTAGAAGTCAAGAGATGGGCCAAAAACCTTGGCCAAAATCCAACTAACACCATAGCAAAGGTAAGGAGGTCATAGCAGAAGAACTGTGACAGGTGGTGATGTTCTGCCCAAAGTCCTGAACTGGTTTATCCACACGTGACCTCAGCAGCTGGAAGTTATCTTTAAAGAGTGAACTTTGGATGTTGATAACCAGACAGGGGAGAAATTTAGTCTTTTTAGTCTCTTTTGAAAATCTCCATCCTCTTGTTGACCAGCTTAACCTAGTACACCCTAACTGTTCAAGTACAGATGGAAATGCTAAATCCTACTGTTTGTCTTATGCCATTATGTACACTCACCTTAATTCTTATTTTTTCATACTCAGACCAAGATTCTTTGTTTCTTCTGCCTTTGTTTCTTGATAACGGTTCCGTTATGGCAATCCAATGCTAGGAAAGGGTTCTGGATCATTCCTATTTTGCCAGGCAGCTATTTTTTATTGCTAGATCAAACAAATAATGTCTAAGGATTGGCAGCACAGCCATCCTGGCCCAAAGAGGAAGAAACAACCACAACAGCCTTCCTGTTTATACAGCACACACTGGAGAAAAAATTCTGAGAACCAGCCTTTGATGGTGAAGTAAAGGATCTTATCAACAGTGATTACTAATTAGTAGTTATAAGGAGAAAATACACTGTTGAGGGAGAAATAAGGATAGTTTCACATCTGAAGAGTTTGGAGGAGCATAGTGGTATCTGCAGAGTCATTTGTTAAACTGTGGTTCCTTATTCAGTGCATGTTTGACACTGCTTACCAAAGGCCAAGAGTAAAGAAGAAGGAAGTTCTCCACTTTCAGCAGAAAAAGATATGGAAAGAAAAGTGAAGAGGTGGTATTTCAGGTAGCCCAACTCATCAAATAACTGTCCTAGCTTTTTAATCTTTTTCAGATGAGGAACAAAAATGTCCTGAATTTACAGACCTTAACATCGGCGATGCTTTGTCTGGAACAGAACTCCATGTTCAGCTACTCCTCTACACAAGGGAAAATCGAGATTGTTCTGAGAGACTCATTGAACACAATGTTACTGCATCTGAGTACCTGAATACAACCAAGAAAATTGTCTTTGTTATTCATGGCTTCAGGCCAACGGGATCCCCTCCGGCATGGCTGGGTGACATGAAGAAGCTTTTACTGTCCTCAGAGGATATTAATCTCATTATAGTTGATTGGAATCGTGGTGCTACCACTGTGAATTACATAACTGCTGTGGAAAACTGCAGAAAAGTTGCAGAAATACTGAAGAATTATGTTGACCAGATGCTGGTAAGGCAGAGCATTGCATATGTTCTGAATAAGCGTAAAGAGCATGGTTTGAGTGGGAATGGATATTTAAAATATATCTATAGAGAAGTCCAGTAAACAATATCAAATCACATTTCTTTACAGAGGTGTTACTAACTTTACATGCAGTTATTATTGCATATATTTTACTTTGCCTGAGTTCTTATTTCTCTTTCACTGAAATGTGAAAAGTGAAAGTACATCTGATTTCTTGAACCTGGAAGTTTCAAGTCTTCTGGAAAAAGTGAATTCAGCAGTGGGGAAGTGAAGGGAAAGATGTTCAAATAGTATGCAGAGTAAATATTTTACAAAGGCATTGCACCACTCTTTTACTGTTTATTTAGTATAAATAAAGGTTTTAAATGAGAAATAAAACACTGGCAAAGATATAAATATTAATTCTAAAATTGTATAAACTTCTTGTCTCTAGAGGCAGTTGCTGAAACCATAGTTGATGCCAGTGATCTTAACTGGGCTCTAGATTTATTGCTTGATCAAATGAACAGAACATGTCATGATGTTATTTATGCCATTGTCTGATTTGTTACTTGAATTTTCATCTTTTCTCACCACTTATTTCTCAGCCATTCTCAGAAATTTTGAATGCTATGCAGTAAAAATATATTCATGTGGAATTTGAGAAAAACATCCAACATTTTGAGAAAAGCTGAGGTGAAAGGAGAGAAAGCCTATCAGATTCTCTCTGGGACTAGATACAGTGATAGCAATTTGCAATTGCACCAGCAGATTTATTGTTATGGAAAAAAAAGTTAAATACGACTATAAGAAGAATCTCCAAGTTAATTGCTGTTTGCAGATCTGCCTGGCAGGTGGTCACAGTGTGTGTGAGTCCTGAAAGTGGTGGGAGGGGGCCATGTAGTGTCCCACAGATATTGCCTTCAGACTTAGATGCTGTTGTGAGGCCTTTCTAATTAATTTTGAGATATATCAATATTTCAGATCCTATGTGTCACCCCATCATTTTGCAGGGATTCCTTCTAGGTCAACTGACATTTTTTTAGAGTTCTTCAGTAGGTTTTCATTTGGGTTTTTTGAATTCTGCCTGCTTTGTAGAATAGGCATTTTAAGGTGTGCATTTGGCACTATTATTTAGCAGTTGTGTGGCATAAATATTTGTTAATGGTACTATGTTTTTAATTTATTTTATTGGAAGGATAAAGCAGGGCAAAATTTTTTTCCTCATTCATGGTTTTGGTTCAGCTTTCTTATATCTGATAAATGTCTTCCTCTTCCCTTCCCTGCTCCCCTTCTAACTAATTTTGGGAGAAATGTGACTCAAGCTTCCTTTTTACATTTTTCTAGTTAAAGAATTTCATAATTTCTACACTTAAGCTAATATGAAATTTCAAACTTAGACGAACTTTGTAATATCCTTTTTTTTTTAGAGCTAGAAAGTTAGAAATATAATTTAAAGTACTGGCAAAAAGTGAAAACTAAATCAGCCTACAGATTTTTGTTCCGTTAATTGTGTGTGTGACTGACTTTGATGTTTTTTTCCTCGATAGGTGGGTGGAGCTTCTCTTGACTCTGTGCATATGATTGGAGTTAGTCTTGGTGCTCATGTAGCTGGTTTTGTTGGACAAAAGTATAATGGCAAACTTGGCAGAATTACAGGTAAGGCTTTTAGTCCCAGTGCACGTGTTCTATTGTACCTTGTATTGTTATCAGAGCACTGAGGTATTGACAAACGAGATCTGAATATTTAATGACATACATGAGGACAAATATAGCCCAGGTAGCAGTTCTGGAAATGGGGCAAGTCTGCCTTCAGGACATAAATTACAGATTGAATTTTCCCACCTGGCTGCCTCCAGTCTCTCAAATGAAAATTGAGTGCTCCATCTAAATGCCCCTTAAGTTAAATTGTAGGCTACTTGAGTGTCTCACTGGTTGTGTTCTGGAGGTGAGAGCAGTTATATTGTGTATTTTGGTTTTATGAAGTGTACAATAGATATGGTATTTTCTGGGGAAAAGGACAAACAAATTCTTCTGATTAGATCCCCAGTGCTGTTGGCTTATATTCATCTGAATAAATGGGAGATGAATGCATCTAGCTATGGAAAGAGAAAAATTCTTACATATGGGTTAATCAGTCTTGTGATAGGGTTTTTGCTTTTCTTAGCAAGCTGAAGAGAAAAATTATGCTTTTTAAAAATTTTTATATCAAGAAAATGAAGAATCACTGCTGAATAATGCTCAGATGTTGGTCTTTTATATATCTGTAGGAGGAGCCCAGGGTTTATGATGCAAATGTTGTTTTTATTAAGGTCTGGATCCAGCAGGCCCTTCGTTCACTCGAGAACCACCAGAGCGCAGGCTGGATCCCACTGATGCACAGTTTGTGGATGTAATCCATTCAGATATTGATGGTAATAACACAGCCTTGACTTGCCTATTTCAGCTGGAGGAGAGGCAGGAAAGCAAAAGAGAAGGGATAAACTATTTCAGTAACATCCAAATAGTGCTGCAGGAGAATATTTTGTGATACCATGAATGTTCCTTTGCTGTGCAAGTGTGTATGAACACAGAGGTTGTAAGCACATAGTTATCACTGAATTAATCCCTTCTGAGACAGTCAGGCTCTGCTCTATCAACTTAGTACACCACAGAGCAACTGCTTAAAATACTAAATCATGATACTGTAAGGTTAAAAAGAAGGACATTGTAAAGTCTGCTTTGTCTATGCTTTAATCTCTGGTTTAATTTTTTCCTCAAAACCATAAGTAAACCTTTAATACTACAATTGTCCCATTATATGTGTTTCACATCAGTTTCAGATAATTTTTTAAAATAATATTAAAATTTAAGCATTTTCATACACAAATTTATATGTGAGGCTGTAAAATACCAATTTTTGTAATGTTCCTGTTGTGTGAATAAAGATAATGTATGGTAAAAAGAAAGATAGGTCATATTGAATTAACTCTTACTCATGGAATTTAGCTTACTTTTATAGCACAGATTTTCCTACTTTGATTTACTGCTAATATTAGTGTACTTCAGAATCCAATGTCCTGCAAAAAATTGAAAATCTTACACTAATGAAAATTGCACAGGGAAAGAATTTTGGTTGCTGGAGAGAACATGAATTTCATAAATCTATTTATGTAAATAATGTCTTAGTTACAGCAGTTTCTGTTCTTTCCCTTTTGCAGCAGTAGGAAGCTTACACAATTTTGTATACATTTATGTACAGCATTTTACATAAATATAATTTTCTTTAACAGTAAAAAACCCTTGACTTTTACCTCATAGTATGACTTTGATTTACAGTACAAAAAGAATGGTATAGTTGCAAAAATTTTCTTTAAGACCTCCACGATTTTTGGAGTGAATGTGATGATAAATAATTTCCTTCATAAATCTGTTTATGTTTTGTGGGTTTTTTTGTTTGGTTTTTCTTCATTCATGATGTTTTTACTTTAGCACTAGGTTTCAAGAAGCCTTTAGGAACTATTGATTTCTATCCAAATGGAGGAACGGATCAGCCTGGTTGTCCAAAAACATTTTTCAGTGGTAAATAAAAATATGTTTATTTAATGAGAACAGTTTGAGATCGAGTCAGAAAAGGTTAAATTGAGTTGAATGTACACTGCACTTAGTCAATAGTATGGGGCCTGAGACTTTATTCTTTCTTTTCCATCCCTTTGCAACAAAAGATAATAATAAAGATATTTGAAAATAATCTTGTTATAACATACATATCTTATCATATCATTAATATTGGCATAATGGAATTATGTTATTGTATTCTGTATACAACCTGAATATAGAGATCATTATTTTTCCATGGTTGTGTGTGTCCAGGCATGGGAGAAGGTGTTTGTGTCCCAGTGGATTGGGCAGGATGCCTTGCCTATGACATGGAAGGCAAGGCTTCCTCATCCCCACTGTGTTTTAGATTCCTCCTGGCTGGCAATGATGAACTAGGTTTTGGTGCTGGATATGTCTTTTAGGCTCAAGGATGAAAATAGTTTTGTGAAATTATCTTTTGATGCAGAATTTTGCTTATTTCAACTTCCACGATTGTTAGGCAAGGTTGCTGGCAATTACTTTTGTTTACTCTTCTGGATATATTTATTACTGTCAGTATTTCCCATTACTAATCTGTGCAATGCTGTTACCATTTAGAGCTGCTGCACAGGCATAAGGCTTCCACTTGTGTGTCTGTGAGTATGGGAGAATCCCTTAAGCCAGCACGATCTTCATCTCTACAATTCTCAGCATTTGCTTTGTCAGGAAAGGAAGGAATTTATTTTCCCTGAAAACTAGAGAAGAATCACTGAAGTATTCCTCATGGTAATTTTTTTTTGGCCAAAAGTCAGAGAGTGGTAAAGCACTGGCACGGTTTTCATGGAGAAGTTGTGGATGTGCCACAGGCTGAACCCTGGAAGTGTTCAAGACCAGTCTGGCTGACCAGTCTGAGCAACCTGGTGTAGTGGAAGGTGTCCCTGCCCAAGGCACAGGGGTTGGAACAAGATGATATTTAAGGTCCCTTCCAACCTAAATCATTCTACGATTCTACTTATACATCTTTTTTTAATTAATACAAATTTTAAAGTATTCCTTTTATATTTTCTTCTCTTCCCTGAAGGACTTCAGTATTTTAAATGTGACCATCAGAGATCTGTCTTCCTCTTCTTATCATCTTTGAAAAGCAAGTGCGACATAATAACATATCCTTGTGACTCTTATTTGGATTACAAGAGAGGAAAATGTGTTGATTGTGATGCTTTCCAGCCAATGTCCTGCCCAGTACTGGGTAAGTGTTACCATATTTGTTCTGGGATGGGTGAGATTTCCTGGGAAGTTAAAGTAGTCTAAAGTTCATGGGTTTGTCTGCTTTATAGCTATCTGTTAGGCACAGATGCTGTTCTACTCTGGTCCTACTCTTTGGTCTTTATGCTTTCCAGTCTGGAAAGGATTCAGTGTTTCCCCTTTCTAGAGAGAAACTGCTTGTGCTTAGTTCATCACTTCAGGCTTTAAGAGTGTCTTATGATCCCTGGAGGACCTGTGGTTTTTATTTAAGAGTAATAATATTAAAAGCAACTTCACAGTTTCTTTCACTCTTCCTTTGGAATCAAGCTTTTATTTGGAGGGAATTTTAATTGTTTTGGAGGTTTGTTGCTTTAGAGATGATCTAGGTGCAGCTTGAAAAGAGCTACAATAGCGTGAGCGTTTCCTAGTTGGCAGGGTTTTCTTAAGAATGAAATTTTAAAAATACATAATTAGAAGTTAACTTTCAATGTTTATTTTGTCTTTTTTTGCACCCTTATGCTGAGACGTGCATGCTATGTTAGTTGGATCAGATAAGAATAAAAGGCATAGATATATCTGTGTGCTATTTTATAAAAAAACCCCAACCTTAAAGAGCCTTAATAGTAAGGCAGAAAGACTCCAGGACTTCCCCAGCATGGTTATTAGCCATGCCTGATGCACTTGGACAGAATGCTCAAGGTGGAGGTGGAGCAATATTTCCCCAGTCAGCTGCTAAGTCTAGGAACTGAGTGGAAGAGCAGCATCCTTGTGCTGCAATCTTTCCTGCTTCCAGCTTTGCAGTGGCACCTCTGCAGCCTGGAACTAGTCCTCCTTGTCCTGTTTAGGTAGAGAGATTAACAGGGAGAGAACAGGATCATCCATTCTAGCCCCAAGACAATAATCATGGAATTGTATAAATTTCTTATCAAGCCCCAAAGACAATAATAATGGAATTATATAAATTTCTTTTTACATTAAATCCATGAGCTTAGGGGGTTTACAGAGTATCTATTATTTTATTAAACAATATCTACAAATAGGCTAAAGAATTTTAAAATATTTAATGATTCAAAAGAAATAAAGGAAATCTATTCTGTAAGTTCTCTCTGCAAATATGTGGGCTACATTTTTGGTTTTTTTATTACCTCTGTGGGATTTTTTAAGCATTACTTTTTAGAGTTAGTGTCTAGGCTAAAAAGATAACTATTATGTTATGGCAATTTTAGTGATACTAAGATACTAGAGGAATGAAATTCTTGCATACTACAGTCTGTTATACTCAGATGATTCCTTCCTTTTCCCAGTCAGTTTTCTTTCTCAGAGGATATTTAAGAAAATTAAAGCCAAATTTGTCATTATGTGAAATTCTTTTGTTTGAACATATGTGTATCATGATTTTGCTAAATGTCCGAAATGAAATATTTAATCTTTGGATTTCAGGTTATCAGGCTGATAGATGGAAAAAACTGTTGATACCATACAGCTTACCAACAAAAGCTTACTTTGATACCTCGGACCAAGACCCATTCTGCAGTGAGTAACTAAATACACACATCAAACCTCTTCATGAAAATTTATGACACTTATTTTTTAGCTGATCTGGAGTGAAAACATATTAAAACTAGCTAGATAGTGTTAGCCACTATCATCACAAAATGATGAAAAAAACCATGATCTAAGGGTCAGTTCACAGACTGCAGGAAGAAGAATGATGGTGGCAGAAGAAAAAGTAATACTGTGTAAACTGGGAAAGAAATGTAACTTTAAAAGTAATGGGATGGGCTGCCAAGAGGAAGAAGGAAGCCAGAAAATTAGAATCAAGTGGAAGGGCAGAAGCTGGATTGATAGAATCTGCTTAGATGGGATCAATGCTGCCATTTTCAGAGAGCAGGAAGCGAGAATGCCCTGGGTGGGGGACAAATAAGAGACACCTCTATGTTCCACCCCAGGAGAAGATCACCCTACAGCCAACTAAAGCTACTCCATGTCTCCCCAGGAGTAAAACAGTGAAGGGAAAACTTGGCTGACTGCCTCAGGGTTGTACTCTGTGGCAGTGAGCTCCCATGGCTTGGGCTTCAGCTGCAACAGTTTAGACATCTACCTACCCATGTAGGTACATCCTAGATTCTCATCCAATTTCTGTTTGTATTAAAAGACTTTAGCCCCCTGAACAAGTGCCACTCACATTTCTAATTAGTTATGTTTAAGGTTCTTTCATTTAGGGTATGGGGTAAGGGCATTCGTGAGAAATTAGCTTTGCCCATTAGTTTTGTCCATCATCTTGGCAAGTTTTGTGACCAGGGACATATGGTCCTAGTCATGCTTATGACATCACTGTATCCTCCAAAGGACTGAGGAGAGGTGAATGAAGTAATGGATTTTAATTTATTTTTTTTTTTACATAAAATTTACATAAAATAACTTCCCAGGGTCTTTCAGCTCAACCCAAACATGTTACTGCTGTCCTTCCCTGCTCTTCTCTGGTGGTGGTAGAAGGGAAAAAAAAGGGAGGGAAATATTATCAAAAATAGGAGGAGGCACATGGAGCCGAATAAGAAGTATAAATTTAAAGGAAAATAGGCAAAATCAAGACCAAAAAAAATATGCAAAATTCAGGAAGCAAAACAAACCAGTATGAAAAAGAGTGTATTTATTAATTAAAGCCTTAATTATTAGATGTTTTGGAACCTGATGAAACAGAAATTAACAAGAGGTCTTAAAAAGAAGGGAAATTGTAAACTTGAGCAAGACAAGGCCTCATATGAGGCCTGGTCTTTTAGGAGAGAAAGATAATAAACAATATGCCAAAAAATAAAGAAATCATGCTTGGTGTCCTGACTTGGAGCTGTAAAGGTGTGTGGTTCCAGCACTGGTGATGGCTACAGAAGGCCAGGTCAGGGTTTCTGAGTGCACAAGGCAAGTCAGGAGCAGGTCAGCTTTTTATTGTCCTTTGAACTGGTAGCATAAAAGTTAAGAGTTACTATTTCTATCATCTACCAGTGAATACATTTAACAGGGTGGTATTACCAACTGCTTCCTGTTGAGGTTATTCTTTGGCTCTCATGATTTCCTATTTCTTCCTGCAGTGTATAACTACTTACTGGACATTACTACCTGGAATAAAAGAATTAGGAGAGGTTTCATTAAAGTTAAAATAATAGACTATGCTGGAAATGCAGTAGAGTCACAGATGAATAGGTATGTTGTTCTTTGTCTTTACATCCATTTTTATTACTTTATAGGACTAATTTTCTGAGTTTTCTAAACCTTTTAACTTGTTAACTTGTACATTGAAAAGGTATCCTGAGTTTTTTGAGACCTGGCCACAGCACCATTTCCTGGATGTGGCTCAGTGTCAGGGGCAATGCCCTCACACTGAAATGATCCTTTCCCAGGTCCTTGCTTGGCGCTGGTTTGAACCCTGTTCTAGCTGGCCCCGTTCTGAATGCTCAAAGTTGATACATCTCACAAGATTTCCCATTTTAATAATAGTGCTTAGTATTGATGGATATTACTCAGCTAACAAAAGCCTGATTCAATATTTTTTCTTTAGTGAAGCTTCAACATTTCAACAATATAGAAGAGTCAAAATCCTGACTGGATTTTACCGAGACATTGAAAAAATTGCAAAAATTTCCTTGACCTTTTCTACGAAGACTTTAATAGGCCCAAAACACAAGCTTAGGATTCTTCAGATGAGGCTGAAATCTCTCAATAATCCAAAAAGGTGAGTGTTTGTCATGCATCACAGCTGGGTATCAACTAAGGTGCTCAGGATGTTTTCTCAGTAACCTGTATTTCCTCGCATTAATTTTTTTAGGTGCGTGTTCCTAAGTATATGAATATTCTTCTCATCCTTCTGATGATCAAATTTGTCATGTGGAAGAGTTGCTGTGTACATTGGCATTTAGTGCACAGCAGCTTGTACATGGAGGTGTCACACGTGCTCTGTGTCACAGCTGTGCTTTCAGGGACCAGCCTGACCTACACCTGTATGGTCAGCTTCTCCTCCATTAGACAAATTTTATCAAGCACTTTTCTGATTTTCTCATGTGTCTGTACACAGCTTTTCACATTCAGGTGTGAAATGGAACACTTCAGCAACATGTGTGACTGGAGTAGTTTTTTTGGTCTTATTGATGAAGGTAAAAAGTTCTTCTAAGATCAGAACACAGTCTGTGTGTGTTTACAGTTAAAATTAAATAATCTGCTTTTGTTTTTATAATTGACTGTAATTATTAAGTTTTTATTAATTCTGGTTTAAAATGTTTCGGTAGTATTACCATCTGCTCATTTTTTTAAATCTCCAAATTTACTTGTACAGTAATACTAGCAATTAAATTTTGCATTTGCATCTTGTGAAAAGAACATATTACATGGAATAAGTAAGAAATATCCAGGAGTAGCAAGAGTACTTTATTTATTTCTTATTAATGGCAGATTCAAGAAAGTCAGAATTTAAAATAAAAACCTAAAAATGCTTATCAATTAAGTAATATCACATGAATAATGAGTGAGACTAATATTACAATACTTAGTAAGTCTTAATTCAGTATATTTTCCTGACTTGAGATGTAACATTTGAGGATTTCCTATATGGTGTATAATAATAGCCTAGTAGGAAATGGATATGATACTTTACAAAAATTATGAAACCTTCTTAAATGAATCTACTATTTTAGATTTACTGAGAAAGATGAGGAGATGGATGGGAGAGACTTAGGAAGAAACAAAACACTCAGTAATCAAAATAGTACTCCAGAATGTACATACATTCTACTTTATTAACTTATTGAAAGCCATAAGTCTGAAGCTCTCAGGTGAAAATGGCATGATTTTATTTGAAAGCATTTGGTAATGAGAGAGGGTGAAAAGTTCTAAATCATATTCTAATTTTTTTCTCAGCCTAGTGATGATAAATCAAAATATATATTTTGTGTAAGTCTGTCAGCACTTGTGACTCTCTCAGATAATGATCTAGCAAGTGAACAAGAACGATTTTCAGTGAACAGGCCTTATAGGTTTTGAGTTTTCATTCCTGTTAGACTCTTGTTAGTTTAAAAGTGAGATGCCCTTGAAATGCTTTAATATGGGATCCACTATAATCCTTCATATGGAGCCTCATCAGATTGCAGCTATAGAGGCATGTTAGATACTTTTAGAGAACAGTAAAAAATACTGTATTGAATCAGCATGTGAAGGTAATTTAAATGCAGATGTTACAGCACTATTGGTTGGTATAATTACCTAATTGCTCATTGTAATTATACCAACCTATATTTACCTTATTTACATATAATTACAACAATTACTTGAATGCAGGATGATCAACTAGAAATTACATTAAAAATATTTAAATTATTCACAACAAAGTAGTGGATAAAAAACAGGGGACAGATGCAGGGATAAAAGACAATAGGACTCTCAGTCTCCCCAGATCTGGGTTAATGGCAAACTGTGGGAGTTTGGGGAGTATCACAGACAATTGTCTGCTGGGCTGGTCCACTGTTCACACAGATGATGTGTGAATATGGGAGTGCTGAAAGGTAAACATAATTTTCATATTCTTCTTCTGATCCCTGAGATAAATCATTTCTGCTCACCCCTGAAACCAGAAAGCTTTGCTAACTTGAGCATGTCCAGGTGTCAGTTATCCCAAAAAGCTTATGAACCTGTCAGTGAATTCAAACTCAGTTAAAGGGGAAGGTGAATGTCTCAAAGATACTTAGCCTGGACACTTCTGGGTTTTTTTTTTACCAAAATAAGAACAGATATAATATAAAGAAGATCTTGCAAATAGCTCTTCTGAACAAGTGTGGCATGCCCATGTTTTTTAGTAGGCAGCAGAGAAGCCATTTGGGTAGAGGAATTAGGGAAGCCTCACCTAACAAAAACATTTTTTGTGTTTTTCTCCTTGTTGGTGAGCCTGCTCCCTGCTCTGGGCTACTCTCTTGTGAGGCATTCCTGTTAATCAATAATCACAAGCTGAGATGGATTGCACTTCAAATGAGATAAAATATGTTGGAAAACATAAGCTGTTACTTCTAGAATTCAACATTATGGTCTGGCTAGGTATTTTGTCCCCTGTGGTTAGATATTAATAATGCTTCAGAAATACTATAATAATAAAACATTGAATTCAAATCAAAACAAATTTTTGATGAAGGACTGGATGAAATTCTTTGCTTTGTACAGGACACTAGAATTCATCTTGATATTTAGTTATAGAATTACTGTCTTAACATTGTGGAGACCTAAAAAATGTCATGTTCTTAAGGAGAGATCTTACAGTCCTTTCACATCCAGATTGGTGGAGCCTTAATTGGTTGGATATCTCATAAGAATGGACAACAATGGAAATGCCTGGTGTGATGTTCTCTCTTTTTGCTATTTCACTGTATTCTGCATCCCAGGCCCAGGTGAATTGTGTGGTATATCCACATCTGTGAGTTCAGAGCAATAGGGCAGATGATTTTAAATAAAATAAGTCTCATAGCTTCCATGTTATGGAGGTGCCATCAGAGGATGTGTCTGTCTTTTGCCTATTCAAACCAGCTCTCCCCATGCATTGCAATAGTGCAGGAAGAGCAGGACTGTGACCTGCCTCTGCCCTAAAAGGTCACTTATATTGACCTCAAAAAGCATGTTTTTCATGTATGTGTGGCTCCCTTTGTGTGTTCATATAGTATTAGTTAGCTGTGAGTTTTCTTGGTGTTTAGAAGACAAATTGCTCTCTTGCATTAATTTCTTACATGTGCTGTCATTGCCAGTGAAAGAAAAAATATTATGATGTGGTTCTTTACTTTCCTATGTAAAATAAAAGCAGAGAAATTTTCCTATATAGGGAATTCAAAATAAATTATTCAGGCCCTATATTAGCAGGAATTGTGCGGATTTTGGGTCATGCTGCCAAAGAGTTAATTTGAATGCAGATTAATAGCTGTAATGGATGATAATGCACCTTTGTACTTCAAACCAGTGTGATACACTTCTTTGCACCATCTAGCTGATGTTTGGTTGTTTTCCAGTACGTCAAAGCTACTCTAGGAACATTTGAAATAGAGTATAAACTTAGACAAGGGGACACTTCTTGTCCTGAGTACTGTCTCTGAGAGCTGGCAAATACTGGAAGTTTAATAATTCAAATACTGGAATATTTTTCTGTTAAAGTTAACCTTTTCTGTTTTGATTTTTTTTTTCCTCTGCTTTTGTAGGCTGCAGCTGTGCAGATACGATTTTGTACTGACGGAGAACACTGAACTGACCTTCAAACCTATCCCTTGCTCTGAGAGGGGTGCATGAAAACAGAACTACTACTAACCTAATTTCTCCCAGAGCAGTGACATTTTGATGCTTCCTCAGGATAAAGACTGCAATGAGAAAAGAAATGAGATAAGCTAGATTTATTTTTCAAGAGTCTACCTGATAATATGCATTACTTGCTCTGAGTGCCTTAGGCTGAAATTAATTGAAAAGTTCAGACATGTATGTGCTTGGAAAATTATCTGAGTAAAGTAAATGTATCATGGTGGAGAACATGCAGTGGTCTGTTCATTACTATTTGTTAGCAATGAAACAACTACTGAATTAAATATGATTTATCTGCATAATCCTGGCACATTATTTGTCATACATATACTTAAATATTTATTATTTGTAATGGCTTTTACATGGAAACATAATGATCTGTCTACTAAGTGAATTTAGTGTACTGTACATGTGATCTACAGATCTAATACACAACAGTTTTGCTGTGCTGTGTTCGTTGGATAAATGAATTCACATTGTCTATTTATCTAATGTCTCAGTATGAGAAGTAGAACAATAATTGTGAACACATTTGTAAATTTTCCAGTTCAAATCTGTTGTCTTTAGGCTCATCGTAGATGAATGTTATTGCAGGCAATCACATTTTTTTTAATAAATGCTTTGGAGAGGGTAGTGTTTTTTCAGGTGCAAAGTAATCTAATGTCTATTCTGAGGAGAATAACTTAAAAGTGAAATAAATATATTTTCTTTTTTTTTTCTGTTTGAGCCTCTTGGAATTAGAGCTGCTGCTCGGGTTGAGACTGATGACAACTCTCCACCTATTAAGATATATGTAGAAACAAATGGTACAAAATTATTACCACCTCCAATTTTGAAAAAATGTTTTCTTGTCCCAGATTGCCTTTCCTGATGGAACTGATTGGAGGACAGATGGGTGTATTTTTCTTCTGTAAGGCTGTTTTATGTGTTTCATACTAGTTTCTCATGCAAATGCATCCTATGCACATTATCCATTTCCTTTCTTTCCTATGCCCCCTCTGTCCCTACGCTGGATAGCAATGCTTGGTCAAACCTATTAACAAGTTTCATCTGGACATCAGTGGAGTGGGATGTCCAAAACCTGTGAATTGTGTGTTTTGTTGTGAGTCAGAAGCTGGGTTGTAAGGAAGATGGAATATAGTGACTTAAGGCAGGCAGGCAGGCACAGCTGGACAGTTCCAGCATGCTGATCAATCCATGCCAAGCTCTGAACCAGCCATTGCACACTCTTTTACTTGTCCAGAGAAACCAAAAACATACAGACTTATGGACAGACATGCTTATGGACTGACTCTTGAAAAAAAAAAAGAAATTCTAGAAAAATATTAATTACATTACAGTAGGCAATTACCATAACTATAGTCAAGTTCTCAGCTTTAGCATTTTACTATATAATTCTTTGTTCCTTTCCTTTGAGAGAGTCAATAGAAGATAGGAGAAGACATTTTTGTCTGTTTATATGCTTATGTATGAAGGGGTGGCCTTTTAAAATTTCTCTTATTTTCTGTTTTTTGAAACTTCTGTTACTCTCCTTATTTCATTCTGCAGGTTTTTGTCCAGTCTTTCTGTCATCTACCTTAGTCTGACCTTAACAGGTCTCTGAGTCTTCTTTCTTTTTGCACCTTGCCTCCAAATACCTGCTACTTCCATCCCTTTAAACAAGCACAGAGACCCGAGACTAGATTTCAAATGTCTGGAACTAGAATCTTTCAATGTGTGATATAGATATTCAGGCATAGAAATATATCAGACTGAGATACCTTCCTAACATTTTTCTGTATTTCCTGTTGACACAAGAAGGCATACAGACATGACTAAGTGTTGCTCAGTCATAAGGGAATGATAATATTTTATAAAGGGAACGATATTTTCACACAATTAAAATATCCCCATAAAAATATGTAGGACAGGAGTGGTGATTTTTTGCCTTGATTTTCATAAGCTTTGGGTGAAAAGAAAAGAAACAACAGGGTTGATAACTCTGGAGGTTCCAATATACAGCATGAGACAAAGAAACTTTCTTTTCCCAATTTCCAATTTTAGCTGGTAATTTCTGTTTTGTAAGAGGTACTGTTCCAGGCAGTGCATTTCCATCACATAATTGCACTCCTCAAGTGGCTGGGCACTTGTGTCTCCCAGCACCAGCAAAATGGGCTGTAATTGTTCAGAAATGCAGTTCTTTCTGTGGCTCACTGCCACATGCTACTTTGTACTAATTGCATCAGCTCTCAGACTCAGCAGAGGATGCCACAGTCAGGCAGAAAATGAAAATCTTCCAGGGAGTTCCCTGTTCTAAAGCAAGAGGTGGTGGTGGCTCAGTGGAGCAAACTTCTGCATCAGAGCTGAAGAGAGGCTGGATTTATTGCAGTTCTCTTGTGCATTTGTGTTCTGAGTACAAAATACCGACTAACGTTGTTCATTTTAATACAAAAATGTGTCATTGGGGAAATTCAGAAAGGGCTGAAAACACCAAATCAGCTTATTTTGAGAAAATCTTAAGTGGTGAATTAGGTAATTTCAGACCAGTTTGATTTGGAATTAAATGTTTGCCTTATACAACTGGCCTAAATGCTCCAGTTTTCTTCTGGTTCAGTACTGGCAATAAGCTCTGTTGGGTTGCCTGGTGGTGCCATTGTGTTTTGTTTTTCTCACCTGTAAAATGGAAACACTTAGAAATTTGTGATTATAAATTTGTTAACTTTGTTTTTTTTTTAAGTGCTGATATCTAGTTTATTAAACAGTAAGGGAGAATCTCTATACATGGGAAGAAAGATATATCCCATGAGGAAATGCAGGCTCTGTAATTAACCACTGTATTGCAGTGATACCAAAGGGATCTCATTAGTGTGTACTTGCAATAATGAACTCTAAGTTGGCTCCATCAGATGCAACAAGCTTGGTAAATTTAATGTGGTATTTATATTTAATGTGTAGTCACTGGGAGATTATTTGTTAAGTGGCAGGTTTAAAAAAACTCATACAAACTCATTCTTGTTTTTCCTGTGTATGTAGAGGACCTGTTTGTTATTTGATAAATTCATCTTTTCTTTTAACTATACTGTTTGGAATGGCATGACAGGAAGGATAGGTCAAGAAACTCATTAAGTGCTAGGAGTCACTGGAACAAGCAGGATGTAACTTGGATGAATAGCAATGGGTATAAGACAGGAGATGTTTGCTGCATCACCATCTTAATTCATGATAGGCTGAAATGGTCTAGATCAAAGATATGTAGGACAAGACCATTTGCTAGTTTGATTTGGGGTGGCTTTAATGATTTCAGTGATGCTATATAGAGCTTAGGCTGTGGTTTATGATCTCTGCCTCAGATAAGGATTGATTACACACTGGGATTACTTATTTGTATAAGGTGAAGCGAAGATATATGATGGTGGAATTAAGGGTGAGGTTTATATGCAGCTAAGTGGAAAGCAATTGAATAAGGTGATGCTGAAAGGAGGTTGGGTATCTTTTTAAAAAGAAGAAAGCATTGTAAAGACATCTATTCTTCTCAAACAAGTTTTGTAAATAGAGTTATAGGTTACTTCTGAAGGAGTATTTCAGGGTAATTAATAATCACTTGAGGCTTTAATGTCTGGATGGAAACTATTGGGTCAATACAGCATAGCTGATATGAGTCAGGAAGGAAGGATTCAGACATAGGATCCAAAACAGGTTAAGTCCACAATCACCTTCTGCATTTGACAGCTGCCACTGACAGCACTCAGCTTGTACCTCAACGTCTTTTCCCACTTTGAAGTTTCAAAGGTTTCTTTTGAGCTTACCAGGATAGAGAAAGCATAGGATAGCTCAGAAACTGGAGTTCCCAGGGGAAGGGAGACTTCTTGGTGACAGGCCTTACTTCAGGGGCTGTTAATTTAATTTGAATACTGAATGGTCAATGTGTAACTCTAAAATTCTGTGTTTAGTTGTCAATTTCAAGTGAATTGTCTGTCCTTTCTTTCAAGTTAAGAAGCAGCCTGTATGGCTGGTGCCACAAAGCCCTGGATTTATTGCAGCTGCCAAGGAGGCTCTGCACTGTGGCATCAAAATCCAGTTCTATTTTCAGCCTCTACATCCTTCTGTGTACTGTAGGAATGTAGGAGCTTACTCTCCAACTCTGGTCAGAGTGCATTAGGTGTGCTCCTGGAAAGCATCTTTCTATTTAATTTCATTTGAATGCAACCCACTCTGCCTGTTCGGAGACCAGTCTGCAATGCGAAGTTGCATGTGGTAAGTCAGGTTTCAGACTAAAAGGCTTACACAGATACTGCCAAGATGCTGTGGATTAGGAGATCCATACAATGGGTGTTTCTGAAGAATGGGAAGATGACACCTATTCAAAAAGTGGGAGTGTAGCAGTTAATATTTCTACCATAGCTCAAAATACCAGACACCCACTTTCTTCCTGCTTGACTGAGTATGAAGAGGGGATGATTTTTATCATTTTTATCAAATAAATGTTGTTTACACATTAGTTGTACTGTGTGTTTAACTTTCTCATTTCTATCTGATATCATTCTGAATATGAGTATAAGGATTAGGGATGACAATCCTACTGATACAATGTACAGAAAAACAAAGGAGAAACTCTAAATGGAGAATAGAAAAATGTGTGAGGATTTTCGAAGACAGTGAAAAGTTGTCAGAAGAGGGCAGCCTTTTCCCATAAACTATAAACCAACATTGTAGAGAAAACATCTGAAATTATTCCTTTCACGAGAGTTATGCATGCCACTGTGGGGTTAACCTTGTTAAGGAAGCTGGAACATGCACAAAACTTGATCACAACAAAAATGCTTCTCTTTTGTGCTGTCTTCAAAGGACATAGGCCTGGCTTTGTAGAAATATTTTTTTCCTCTTATGTACAGGCAATAGAGTTAGAAATGATTGTAAGATGAGTCAACAAAGGAAAATGAAATCATCCTTCTTTTTAGTTTTATTTTTAGTTGAAGAAAAATGAACTTTGAATACTTTGGGTATTAAGGACAACAGATGCTTGCTTAAATATTGCAGAGAAGTAAGCCAATCTTTAGATTAAGAATGAACAAAGAACTGGAAAATTAAATGAATTATGCTTTATTAATGTATTCTTAATCATATCAATCCTTCCCAGTATTTATTCAAATACAATATGTAGTTCATAAAGACTGTTTCAAATAGTGAAATTGATGTCATAAACAATTGGCAGACTACACTGGTTTCCTACAGAACTCATTGCTGTCAGTAGGCTCCAGCTACAAATAGTCTGTAACAATTCCAGCGAATTTGTCACTGCAGTGGAAAAAGTGCCAGAATTTGAACGAATATAATTTGTGGACTGATAAGGATATTATGAAGATGTGGGACTTTTGTGTGGTTTTTTTAGTTTCTTTTTCCTGAGTAGAAGGAGTAACCTTGTGGTTGTGTCTCTTCGGGAGTAAATTGGCTCCTGGGAGGGCTGGACTACGGAGCAGGAATTCTGAATGGAAAGCCAAGCCAGGCTGAATATCTAGACTGGGAATTTGGTCTAGTCACTGGGCTGAGTGAGAACTCAACCTCAGTTTATGAAGTTTTTAGATCATGATTCAGCAAAGAAGTTAAACTCCAGTGATTTAAGTGATTAGTTAGGATAAAAATTAAGCACTTTACCAGAAGCCTACCTAATTGCAGTCTCAAGTGCTCAAGTGCTTTCTGCTCAAAGATTATTTTAGTACTTAAAAACATCATAAATTATTTAGCTTGTGTATAATACACATATTATGCCATTGTTCCAGTCAAGAAACAAACACACAGCATATTACCGTACTTCAAGATAGCTGAATTTTGGATATTTCCCAATGTTTTGACTAGCAAAACACATGGGTTCCTGGTAGGTCCATGTTACTGAAGAGACACATATAAATTGGCAGTTTTCCAGGAACAGTATGACTCTCTCTGTCAGTGGTGATGTTTTCCTCTGAGCCTGGTTGGAGGTAGCAGCCTTGTATCCTTGTCTCTGTATCTGTATGTGTGGTGGGCTGACCCCAGCTGGGTGCCAGGTGCCCCCCAAAGCTGCTCGGTCGCTGCCCTCCTCAGCTGGACACGGGAGAGAAAATACAACAGAAGGCTTGTGGGTCGAGATAAGGGCAGGGAGTCATCACTCAGCAGTCACTGTCACAGGTAAAACACACTCACCCTAGGGAAATCAGATGAATTTATTAACAATCAAATCAGAGCAGGGTAATGAGAGAGGAAACAAAATCTTAAAACCCTTCCCCCCATGTCTCCTTTCCTCCCAGGCTGAACTTCATTCATGAATTCTCTACCTCCTTCCCCTCAGTGGCACAGGGGGAAGGGGAGCAGGGGTTCTGTCAGTTCATCACAGGTTATCTCTGCTGCTCCCTCCTCCCCAGGGGGAGGATTCCTCACGCTCTTCCCCTGGTCCCACGTGGGCTCTCTCCTGTGGGAGGCAGTCCTACCTCAACTCCTCCAACTGCAGTCCTCCCTCAGGCTCCAGTTCTTCACAAACAGCTCCAGAGTGGGTCCTCCACAGGGTCACAAGTCCTGCTCCAACATGGGCTCCTCTCTCCACAGGGCCACTGGTCCGGTCAGAAGCCTGCTCCAGTGTGGGCTTCCTGCAAGATCATGCCTGGTCACACAGATCCAGTACAACACAATGAAAATTTCTCCTCTCATAGAAGTTATTGTTGGCTTGTCATTAGGATTCCTAGGCCATCCTTTAATTACCAACAGCTGGATTTAATTTCTTTTTACTTTCTCGTTTTTCCATTCCTTTATTTCTGGACGTAGAAAGGAGAAAGTTGGTTCTGGTCAGCAAAATTGCCCACTTTGAAATGATGTGTCCATATTGTGGAAAGATTACTTTAAAAAAAAATCTTAATCTAGAACAACTTTTAAAACTAATATAGTAAATAGATACTATAATATATGATGGTGAAATGTTTAGCTCTATCAAGTGTAGAGCGTATGCTGATTTACATCCAGGTAAATCCATCTGCCTTTCCTGCAAACATTATTACTTCTCCATCCACATCAGAGTGCTCTGGCTGGTGTCAAAGACATTTCAATTGCTTCAGCTAAACGGTGTCAGCCACCTTTATTGGGATAGATAGGAAGCTTGCAGCTTTGAGGACATTGTAACTACCAGAAGGACAGGGGTGACAATTCCTACACAACAGAGCTGAAAAATAACACAAATTGTCAACCTGATCAGCTGTGTAAAGTGAGAGAAATTAAGGAAAAACAAGGAAATCTTTTAGAACGAGACAGTCAAAATAATAACAAAAATAAAGTCTGGAACCTGTCCAGGGTAAAAGAGGGAGATTTTTGGATGCAGTTTTACCTGGGAAAACAACTTTGAATTGCTAAAAACTGGGGGGACTGTGTTGATAGACATAGTTACATCCCAGGCTGAGCCAGATGGGGTTCATTCTAGTTCAGATGAGTGGGTTTTAAAGTCAGAGCTGGATCCTGAGCTGTTTCTCAGCTGAAAAAGAACAACTCTGGTACACTTTTTCTGGGAGCCATGCCACTCAAACTTGGCTTGGCAGTGAGCTCCTGCTTCTCCTGCCCACTCAAGCACAGAACAAGAAGTCCCTATGACTGGAACTGCCTGTGAGTCTGGCAACTCACCCGTTCCTGCACCTCCCTCCAGCAGCAACTTTTCCACTACAATAAATCCTCACAGGACCACAAACCCTACTTTACTGCTTGGTTCTAAAAGATGATGCTCAGTGACGGAGTAACCTTGGTGTTTTAAAAATAGAAACACCTATCACAAAAAAACAGTCCCAGTAAACATTACTGACACTCTTCAAGGCACAAAGGCTGAAAAGAGAAAAAATTGAACCACTACAGTATCTGCTCCTGAATGTCTTTTGAACTGTGATTGAAGGACTGAAGCAGGATCATAGCTAGTGCCAATACTCCTCACTCCATGCCTTCTGTGCTCCATGTTTGTTAAGTTGCAAGGTACTGTACTTATTTTTTGTTTTCCAGCTCTTGAATTATTCAGCAGTCAGTGGAAAAATTCCTTCTGATGACAAGGAGCTTGGATAAGCCTCCTCCCAACCTACCCCCCCC
>VYXF01006980.1:514888-527614 GCA_013397295.1 Polioptila caerulea
TTTTTTTTTTTTTTTTTTTTTTTTTTTTTTTTTTTTTTTTTTTTATTTTATTTTATTTTATTTTATTTTATTTTTTAATGTATTTTGTGAAACAATTTATCATGTAGTGCCCATATATTAATTTTATCCCAACTGGAGAAGTTTGTAACAAGGATGTTGTTTTTATGATATTCCTTCCCCCCCTCTGCCCAGTTTGGTAATAAATATATTTTCAGGTATGCAGTGCACACAAACTGTTTTGAATTCATTGTATTTTTCAGTGTGCAGATAGGTTTGGGTTCCCCGCTTTAGTATTCATTTTGTTATTTCCCTTGTGATTATTCTGGCTTACTTGGTGTTTATTATGTAGCATTCTCCTAATTATATGCTTGCACACTCCAAAGTTTAGGGATTTGAGTATCTATTATGTGCCTATTCCACAGCTCTTCATAAATTTCTTTCAATATTCTTTGACACTGCAGTCATTCTAGAAAATATAATTAAAACTACCTTTAATATCTTACTAACTTGTTGAGGGTGGCATTTCAAGTTTGTTTTCTTTCTCATTCTTATTCCATATTTTCCTGCCAGGCATTTTGGCAAAGTGAAGTGAAAATTGCAGAATGAGCATGAAGAGTGAGCAAGCCAGTAATTACCTACTTTGTATGCTTATGTTGTGAAGTATTCCATCCTGAGTGTTTTGAAGATTTATGGATGTGTGCTTATTCAGAAGCATGTAGGGCTACAATTTTTTTTTTTTTTTCTCAAGAAATGGTCTTGAGCCTGCATCAATCTGCTTAATTTGGATCTTGTCTCACCTAATTTTTTTGAATAATTAAAAATGAAAGAAGCTGAAACTCCTGTCTATGTGGTGCTAAAACTATGGTTTCACTGCATAGCTGAATTGAACCAGGGAACAGACAAGCTTGAAAATAATAGCAACAAAAGCAGGAAAGAGTTTTGGCAGAGCCCAATTCCCAGATATAATTTGTAGAATCCTCTCAACACAGTCATTCTAGCTCAGCTGAGTCCCTGGCTGCTGTAGCTCCATTACTTGTCCCAAAAGCCAGCTAGTTCTATCACAGCTGCTGAATGGTCTGCAAACCTTCTGGGATTTGGGAAATTCTTGCTGAGGTTGAAGCAGTTTTCCATCTTACCTGTTAAGTCAGGCTTTCTGCACATCAGTGTCTCCAGCACTTAAACTTTCTGGTCTGGCTGCTAGTCTTAAATTGAGAAGCTGTTCTGAAACATCTCTTCTCCATCTTTTTTCTTTTTTCCCCCTACCCTCATGATCTATTGCTTCCTAATTTCTGCCAGCACACTGTCAAAAGGGTGAACTCAGCAATGGAAAAACCTGTGTGGTAAAATAAGCTAAAAGACACCTCTCAAACCTTTGTAACCCAGTAAGTTACAGAAATACGTCTCACTCTGCTGACTTCCAGCCAATTGTATGAGATAACCCAGGGAAGATATAATAAAATGTGAGTATGAGAATGGTCTGCTTTTACTGCAAGAAAGAAACATGCTTTAAAGCACTCCTTTAGTTTGCATTTTAGGTTTTCTTTGAAATCATTAAAGCAAGATGGCAAATAGCAGAACTTTGGTGAATCAATACAAAGGAGCTGAGTATGTGCCAGTGGCAGTGTTTTCATTACAGCAGACACAGGAGGCATATTTCTGAATAATATAATAAATCTTCTTGTCTTCAGATCTGAAGATAATATTCAACTGTTTGTGTTGGTTTTGGAAAGAGAGCACGACTAACAGAACATTTCAATTATTATGACATGTCAGTAGGAGTTATTGCTGCTCAGATGTCATGTAATGATAGGAAAAGAACATAAAAAGAACATAAACTCAGAAGGGAAACAAAATATGATTTTTTTTCAGTCTACTATGGCATTTTAGTATTTTCTGGTTCAAATTTAAAAAAATTACCATCAACAAATTCCAAATTAAAAACCCCACATCCTTAGCAGTGCTTACTGAAGACTATATAATTAGATAAATACTTGTTTGCTAGAAGCACTTTTTTCAACAGGTAAACTTTCACAATATGTATAAGGAAATACCATCATTCAGATATGACATTGGAATTTTTCTGTTCAGAATTGTTCATTGTGCAGGTATCAGTGATCTGTTCAGCTAGCTACTAAAGTAATCTGTGTAAGTTATTGTCTCATGACATTTTCCAAACTCAAAGCATTTCAGCTCATAGAGGTCACAGTAGATATACTTGTCCCTAAATTTTATCCTTTCAAGCTGGGTTCCTTGTGAGGTGCTGTTCTTGGTGAATAAGTAGCCTCCATTCTCATGTCCATGCTTTTCATATGCAAAAGCTTTCCATATCAAAGTTCTTTAGTCTCCTTCAAACTTCTGTGTAAAGGAGTAGGAATTTTGTCTGATTGCAAAGCACAGGGAAGGACCTTATCTGAATGCTACATAACAGCTCCTCTTATCTTTTAGACTTCCCAGATTGAATTGCTCTGCAAGAGTGTTTGGGTTTTTTCAGTTAAAAATGAGTACATAATTTTTATTATTCAATTATCTGTCATACATTGGAGGAGTTTCAATTTCTGAAAGAGGAAGAAAGCAGAAAACATGGTTTTCTATTTAGAGTGAGCATTCCTTTTATCTGATTAGAGCCATACAGAGTGTTAAAACAAAAGGATCAGAAATCATAACAAACTCCAAGAGACTGATCATTATAATCAGGATTTTTTGAAGTTGAAGTGCTAAAATTATCAGTGCAGCAATGACTATCTCTGATTGAACCCACTTTTATCAAGGATTCATAAGCAATGCAGTTTTATGAACATGAACAGTTTAATTAAATAAGTTTGTATCAGAAGTAATGTTGTTAATTCATTAAATCTATACAATTTTTCTTTATCCAGTAGAAAGACAGACTTCTGAAAAATAAAATATTGTAACCTACAGGCAAGGAGACTAGATGACAACATACAGAAGAACCAAAGAAGAGTTTAGAATCTGGGAGCATAGGAGAAGTATTATCTATTCAGATACACCATAAATGTGACTGTATAAGTCTGTGGAGAGGACAATTCCTTAGAAGTGCTGCAGGAAAAGGCAGTGGAGAAGTCAGTAATATTTTGTTAATGTAATTGTTTTGTATTATTTTCTTTTGAAGAGGAAAAAATTCTCATGTATTCTGGAGTGAAGTAATATGTGCCTGGAAGAATGAAAGAATTCAGGCTCATTTAAGAAAGTCCATTAAAAAAAGCAGCAGTGGACATAATCTGATTCTCCCTACTGCTGATGCTAATTTTTCGTTGATACTGATGGCTTAGGACAGTTTGGCCACAGAAACAGTAACTAAGAGTTTTTAGCCATTTCTTCTGGCTGCTCCCCAGAACAGTTCTGTGGCAAATCCTGCAGAAGAAATCGGTATAGGATCTGCTCCTTCCTTGCACACCTGTTGGCAGCCAAAAAATTATGCCTCTGTCTCAGCTCTCCATCTGTAAAATGAAAAATGATGGTATTCCTCTACTTTACAGGAATGTTATAAATGCTCTAAGGCATGTGAAGAGCTTGCTGTTTAGTGATGCAGAAGTATAGAGGGTGGAATACCTTGTGAAAAAAAGCTTTTTTGCTATTGAAGAATTCTCCATAGCATTTATTTTTGTTTAACAATCAGTTTTAGCTGACAGTGTTTTAGTACTGGAGATGTTAGCCAGGTCTGCTGCTTTTTTGTTTGTTTCTTTTTGGGTTTTTTGGGGTTTTGTTTTTTTTTTTGTTTTTTTTTTTTTTGAAAGTGCTGTATTTTGAGGTTAGACTGAGCTGNTTTTTTTTTTTTGGTTTTTCTTTCTTTTTTTTGAAAGTGCTGTATTTTGAGGTTAGACTGAGCTGTGCTAGAGTTGATGGCAAATTATGACCTTTACCTTACAAACTTGCTCTGTTTTTGTGATCAGCCTTTTATTGTGACTGGACAGACTGTTTACATAGATGAACTGCTTGAAACAAACTTCTGGGGGGAAATGCTTGACCATCACTAGAGTGTGAATTTAACTTATTTTTACATTGTACTGAGGAACTAGTGGAAATAGTAGCTTGGGGCTAGTTCTGTTGGCTGCTGGTGTGGCTGCAGTTTTTACAAGGAGGAAGTTAATCAGTGCTGGTAATGGGCAGATCGAGCCTGTGGCTGTTCCCACCCTGGAAGAGTGGCTGGACCTAAACCTGCCCAGCTGAGCTGGCAGAGGAGCTTGCAGTTTGTCCCTGTCTCTGCTACTTGGGTACTGTTTTGAGGAGGGTGACGGTGTTAGGCTGTAATGAACAGCACAGAATCAAAGCTTGATCAGAATCAAAGCCTGATAAAACCCTACACATCAGCTGGGGGGAATATTGAGTGCCTTGCTGGGAGGAGTGACCTTGGGGGCTGCCAGCAGCAGCCAACCCCATCCCATCCAGGATGACTCTCCCTGGGACAGTGCCTGGGGATGGCTGGGCTGTGGCTGGCCCTAGTCACCTCCCCTGGCCTCAGCCACCTCCCCTGGCCTCTTGGATCTTGCTGACAAGGTGGTTGGTTGGGGAGGCACCATGGCCACTGCCCCAGGGTGCCTGGCATCGTTTTATCCTCTGGATTTCATGCAGTTGCCTTGAATTGTAATGTCACAGACTCATTGCAAACAGTGCCCCAAGGGTTTGATAATTTCCAGAGGATCTATTCAGCCCACTTCCTAGGCAGCAGTGTCTTGAGTTCTATGTTTTTGATATATTCCCATGTAGGGGGAGACAGCAGCGAGCAGGGGATGAGCAGCTCCATGTGCCCACAGCTGGGAGGAGTGATGTGTGTGTCCTGCCACGAGGCACTGGGGCTCTAGTGCCAGGAGCAGAATGCCACCAGGTGTGGCTCACCTGGCTGCTGGCTCTGGGGGAATGCAGCACCCAGAGTGGGGCCATCTCGGCTGCTTGCTGGGACAGCACTTTGTGGAACATACATTTCTCAAATTCTTTTGTGAAGAAATATTCTCCATGCAGTATACAAATGGGAAGCACAGACATTTCAGAGCCTCCATGCTATTACAGAGCTGATTCTCTAAACATTCACAGCAGGAATAATTTCTGGTGCTTGAAGGATATGATGGGTGCCCTGATGACCTCTCACACAAAATCTTTGTGATGGACATTCCCCGTCAGGAATGCTTAATGAGTAAAGTTGTCAGGGTTCAGTCTGGTACCACGTGGATTTAAAAGCTAATGGTACAATCAAATAATGGCCTAAGGCAGAGGAATAGTTTTGAGAGGATTGCTTTGGGCCATGGCTTTAATTTTGCCTCATGTTTTAGGTTTATTTGGTAAACTATTTCACAGATACCCACAAGGCTTTGTGCTGCAATGGGCACCAAGCATATCATTTATATGATTAAATACATAGATCAGAGATCCAAATACACAGAAATGGTTCTCAGAACAATATGCAGTCTAATGCTTCCTATGGAATTAAATAAATATAAGCCTGTCACCTTAAATATATGGAAATGTCTTGACTCTAATGATACAATTGCAAGACTTTCCTAGAGCAGCAAAGCACAAGACTAATCTGGAGTGAGTCTTTGAAGTGCAAATTGTACATTTCCCACCAAACACTTGAAGTAAAAGATGGGAAACATCAATTCACACTACTGACAAAAAAAGGCTTCAGTTTGTCACAAGAAGAAAGGTTTTAAATTTGCAATTTTCATCTATAATATAAGGTGTTAATGAATTTTATATTTTATCCAGATGGATATGTAAATTCCTTCTGAACTTTGTTCAGAAGAGCATCTATTGTGCAATTACTCAAAAGGGTAGAGAGAGTAGTCAGCTGAGGGGGGAAACATCTAATTTACCCTGTCCTGATTTTTAAATTTTTTTTTATGGATTCTGACATGGTATCTTTCTCAAATGCTATTTGAATGAATGATTAAAATCAGTGGAAATATGTTTTTTATTTTTAAATAAGTTTCACATCAGACCAATTTTGGAAGAGGCAGGAAATTCCTTTTGATTTTTGTCAGAGTAGACAATGTCCAACACTCTTACTCATTCTTTTTTTTTTTTTTTTTCAGATAATAAATCACATATCATGGGGAAGAAATGGAGGATTCTCTGTAGATGACCTTGATCCTATCATGAACCAATGACAGACAGTGAGTGTTCCTCCAATTTTTCTGCAGAAGCAGAATAACAGCTGTAGAGCAAGACTTCATTTCCTTAAGACAGATCTCTTTTAACCATAACCCCCAAGCTGTTGAACTGTGAGGCACAGAAAAACTTAAGGTCTTCTGTTGAAGTTAAAAGACTGCTTTATATCAAGATTAGCTGAGTAACTTGCAACAATTTAATAGGAATCTTAAAATTCAGAGTTAGAGCATTCCCTTTATGTTTGACTGGAATATTCTGTATTGCAATTTGTACTGCTTATTGCTTCTTCTTATGTCACTGGATACTCCTGAGAAGGGTCTGGCTACACCTTCTTTACAGCCCTAGAGCCTGTGTAGTTAAGATTAAACTGTTCCAAGTGTTTGTAGCTCCAAATTAGAGAGTAAGGTGACCAAGAGATTTTTGGTTTGGATTTATTCCATCTCATTCAACTCTGTTTCTTAGGCACTTTTGTTTTGGTGTATAAAATTGATTGAGACACAGGAATACTGCAACATGTAGTTGAAGCCTTTGTTAAAATGTGAGGAGCAATAACCTTTACAGATCTATTCCCTAAATGTTAGTCCTGAGAGCTATTTCATATCTGAAACATGTACACTTTAAGTCCTGGGTAGCTGCATACATCTGGCCCTTTGTAGTAGTTCCATCCCTGACACATTTAAAAGTTTTTTTTCTCTGGAAACACTTCTCAGATATGAATTCTATCTCTAATTACCAGGATTTTTTCAACTAAGGACCATTTTCCAAGTGCAGAACTGAGTCCAACCAAGATCTCTCCTATCTATGGAATAAATCACTGGGATGAATTTCATGCTTGGCTACAGCAGCATAAATGTAAAGTAGATTCATTGAGGCCCACTGGGTAGCTTCAGATTTATGTTGCCATTAGTGAGATGTGATTTGCTGGAATTGTTTGCTTTTTCACCCTCTCATTCCTAGAGTTTCTACAGTAGAAAAATGTGGAATAACTGTTATTTATTCTTAGTGGCTTTCTCACAGTTAAATTTCAAAGAGATAAAACTTGCCCAAATCAGGTATAAACAGTAATGTAACAAAAATGTTTCTTTCCTGAAGGTAGTAGGAGATCTGGATTTCCTAGGATATAGGTTATGATATCAGGCTGCTTTTGCATCCAGCCATTCCTTTTTTAAAAATCTAAGTCTTCTTTTAATGCAGATACTGTGGTCTTAGAAACAGTAGCTTTTGCATTTTCTGACAGTAGGTGCTGAGAACAGACAGACACTATTAACTCCCCCTGAGGGAAAGAAAGGCTGTGGGGTGAATTCAGTCCTTACTTAGTACCAGAGAAGCCACGAGGTAGAAAGATGTCACCAGTGCCTCACTCACAGGAAGACCTTTTCCAGAATTGAGATGTAGTTGTTACACATCAGAGAGTTCAACATCATACAGCACCTGGTTTCATGACCTTTGCTGCTTCTGAAAATCAGCAGATTTGTAAATAGGAGCTTCTTTGAGTTAATATTATTTCCCTTGTGTAGCTGAAGGAAAACAAAAGTGCACCAGGGAAGTATTGGGTCTCTGACAATTGCAGGAGGACTGTTTGAATAATCCATTCCTGCAAAATTCTCCCTATTCTAATATGTGTGAACAGTAGATTGCCCAGCTGCCAGCAGCGCCAGATTTGAGGCTCTGTTGCAGGATGGGTGGTGGGGGAAGAATCCCGAGAAACTTCAGGCTTCTTTTTTGGGCCTATGTTTATGGCAATGGCCATTAATGCCAGAGCCCATTGGAAGAAAAAAGGGCAATGTAAAGATATTTTTCAGGCCCATCTGAAATAAGTTAGATATCAACTTTTTCATGGGCATGTCAAGAACTGCCTTGTCCTTCAGCGTTCATCTTGGTAATAGTTATCAAGCCTTGTAACATTGTACTTTTTCTGTGACAACTCTCTCTATTTCAGCAAATGCAATCCCCCCCCCCCTCGCTTTAATTCAGCAGATTGATAGTGTACTTTATTTTATTGCAATATTACAGGCCTGCAATGAGTATATGCCCTTGTGGCTACCTTCTCTTCTTTGGAAAAACATTTTCAATCCAGCAATTTATTGCCCAACACACTTCTTAAAATGTCACTTAAAATTGGATTTTAATAGACATGGTTGGTAATAATCAATGACCTTTTAGAACATGTTGTGCCAATAAGTGGTTACAGACTGTCTCTCCTGAAATATCTTCAATGATCTTATTCTTCCTCCAAATATCTGAATAATTCCTCCAGGAATTCAATGAAACTTCACAGACAAGTGGTTAGGGCAAATAGTCTATCTTACCTTGTGATCTGGAAAAAAAATATTCTTGCAAACAGAGCAAATATGTAGAATAAATTGTATAATTTTGTGTTGTGAAAGTCTATACACAGTGTCATCACATCTAATATATCTCATGGTTGTACTGAGATTTTAAAAGTGAAATTTCCCTTAGCCTAGACACTTTGTGATGGGTTATCAGGCTGTGCTGAGCCCAGATACAGGTTTGCCTGGCTCCCTTGAGCTACCTTGAGGTACCAGGTAAGTTAATATGAAAGCTTAAATCTGCCCTCCTATGGTTAGGTTGTTAAAAAAGCCCAAATTAACAAGATTAAAGTTGCAGTACAATTACTGTTTGGATTGTGTTTCAGGTGGACACTGGAAGAAGGATTCAGGTATGGGTTTCTGCACTAGAAATATCAGTCTGTGTAAGAGGAATTAATTGTGTGAATTGAGCTGTGTGTGATTGCCTTTCTGAGGGAAACAATTCTGTTGGTTTTAAAACTATTTACTAAAAAGGTGACACTAGGATCAGTTTACGTCGTAAACTGCCAGATGCAAAATGTTCAGCTTCATTAAAAGCTCAGTATTCTGTGTAGCACATTTCACTTATTTGAGTTGTGTAGTATGAGACAGCTTAAGAGTGGAGGGAATTGCTCTCCATATGGCATCCTTCAGTTCTGTCCCTAAGCGAGGACCTTGATCAAGACAGGGCAACAGGTTGTTGGGCAGGCAAGAAAGGATACAGGGAAAGACAAAATACATGAAATAACATTGCAGGTGGTGTGGGCTGACCCTAGCCGGCCTCCAAGCACCCACACTGCTGCTCACACCCTCTCCTTGTGATGAGAAATCTCATGTGTCAACATGGGGATGGTTTAATTGGTGAGGGAAAGAGGCAGGGGAAACAAACAAACCAAAGTGGAGAAAAGAGAGTCATGAGCCACCTGCTGCCAGCAAAATGATGCCCAAGAATCTCTGAGAACCAGCTACCTTGAAAGCTAACTCTGTCTGCCCTCCCCACCCCCTCAAACCACCCAGCCCTTTCTTTCTGTGTCCCATAATGTCATGGTTGATAGAATCTCTCTTCAGCCAGTTTGGGACAGCTGTCCCAGCTGTGTCACCCTCACTTTTCTTCTTAGCCATCTTCTTTACCGCAGGGAAAACAAACCAACAAACAAAAAAGGCTTGACTCTGTGGAAGCTCTGCTCAGCAATAGTCCAAATATTGATGTATTATCAACACTGTTTTAGTCACAAATCCAAAACGTAGCACCACATACAGGTTGCTCTGAAGAAAGTTATCTCCATCTCAGTCAAACCAAGTACAGCAAAAAAACATGAGCAGGGGAAAAAAGTGAAAATGGGTATCTATGGTGGGTTTTTGACATCCCTGGAGTAGGAGGAACTCAAGTATTTATCCCTAACTGAGTCCTGTATGAATAAGAGAAGTTCAAAGCCCAGTTTCTGATGTTTTCTACCTCAAGTGTATGAATCAGACAGAATTTTAATTGTCAAATATTGAAGTGAAGATTACTTATTGAAAAGCATCTTGAAGATGCTTCTGGAAAAAGTTTCAATAGACCTCTGAATATTTTTAGGATTTATCTGCAGAGATTGTTTATGAAGATGTTGAAGAGCACAGGGCTGAGGATGGAGCCCTCTGGAACCCCACTAGTGACAGGTCCCCAGTCTGATGTGCCCCCAGTCACTGTAACCCTTTGTGCCCAGCCTGTGAGCCAGTCACTCACCTATCCCATGATGTGTTTATCCAGCTGTGGGATGGACATTTTATCCAGACAGATGCTGGGAGAGACAGGATCAAAACTTTACTGAAATCCAGAAAGATCCCATGAACTGTCCTCCCTTGGTGAGCTGGGTGTGTTACCTTCCCACAAAAGGAAACCAGGTTTGATAAGCAGGATTTTCCCCTCATGGAGCTGTGCTGGCTGTGACTGATGGCTGTGTTGTCTTCCAGGTGTTTTTCAATACCTCCCAGAATAATCTCCTCCATAACTTTACCAGGCACTGAAGTGAGACTGGCAGCCTGTAGTTTCCAAAGTCCCCCTTTTTGAAAATCTGGACAATGTTTATCAGCTTCCAGTCAGATGGGACCTCTGGTTTTTCAAGACCACTCAAAAATCATCAACAGAGGTTTTTCTTAGGCAGCTCTTTGAGGATTCTTGGATGAATATCATCACACCTCATAGAATTGTAGGGATCCAAATGGAGCAGCAGATCCCACACAATTTCTCCCGGGAACTGGTCATTCAAACAGATGGAAACTGTTAAAAAGTGTGGCTTATCCTGCCTCTAAGGGTAGAGATTCTTTATTTTAAAAGAAAGAGCCCAACTTACAGTAGTGTGTATGGCCAGAAAAATGTGCCTAAAATCCTTTATATAGGACATGTAGGTTATTTATTTAGGATTGTGCAACAAATTTTTTACTGGGAAAGATGGTCAGGTGTTTTTTGTTATTTAATTACAAAATGTGTGTGCTACATCCGCTTCTTATGACTGTCCAGCAGAAATAATTGTGTGATAATTAATGGCTTGCCATAAAGCTTTCTTTTTTATAAACAACAATTTATTCAAAGGGAATTTTAAGCAGGCACTTTCAATCCTCAATTGAAAGTGTATCTTGCCAGACACTATTTATCTGCCCAAATATGTGAAATATAATAAACAAAGTTTGATGCACTGCAAAGAGAGAATTGAAAAGAAAGTGCAAAACACTTAAAGGAAGTATTAAAATGCATTGAGCTCAGCAGAATGCTTTAAAATATGTTATATTACCAGTAAGGTGGCAGTGGAGGGAGGTTCCTAAACAAGCAGTAATACATTTGTGGTGAATGGAACGCTGATTTTCTGTTTCAGCCATAATCATGTACCTTAGGAGAGCAATATAAATCCAAATGATGTTATATTTACTAACCATAGATGCTTCTGAGTTAGGGAGAATTGTCTACATGTACACACAAAGTTAAGTCCTTGCAGTTATTTTTAATGAAGTTGAATCTTGTTGTAGAGTTGAGGTCTCTTTATGTATTTAATTATTCATTTTTGTGATGAAATAACATTGATGTTTATGGACTCTATCAAGTAACATTTGATATGCACAGCAGCCTTGACCTGGGACTACTGGTTTGGTCCAGCAGCCCACAGAGTGGATAGATTTCTCTTAGCTTCATTGCAATGGATGATAAAAATAATTAGCAGGATCAATTCTGTACCTCTTTGCTTATGCAAATACAAACTTCTGGAATTTTGCCTTTTTGATGAATATTTTTCATGTCTTTTATGCTCTGACTGACAATAGGAGAGGGTCCTTCTTGTGTTTTCTCTGTTGTTATCCAGATCAGTTGCTGTATCTTGAAGGGCAGATTAGCTATCAAGTAGCCTATGTTCTATGACAGCTTTGCTATTATTTCTTGGGTTGTTGTTTTTTGGTTGTTGTTTTTTTTTTTTCTCCATTTGTCTGGTTTGGATTTTCTGGGATTTTTCCCCTTAACTTTCTCTGAAACTCAACAGCTTTGAAATTCTCTTTCTTGCATAGTAACATATATCTGTCAGGGCTGCTTTACTGTTGAAATCCTTAACATTCACAGAGCATCATGTTGCATTGCTAAAATATTGGAAATTATGTTACATTACTGCAATAATGAAAATAATGACATCATAGAAATAAAGTCTCTAATTATTAATTAAGATTCAGAAAGACTAATTAGTATACCAGTTAGGCTCTTTGAATTGAAACATCTGACCTACTTTTCTTATATTCAACCATATGCACATTTCAGAGTTCAGTTGCCTGATTTAAGGCGTGGGCTCCTCATTGTTCAGCAAAATGTAACCAAAATAAGAGGAGGTGTGGATGGTGGAATGTTTCCTGGGTGTTTAGAAAGAGCTCAGGCAGCCTGTATTTTACCCTTTGAATATATGAAACTGAAATGTCACAGTCAGAGGAATTGAAACTGAGTATGAAGGTGCTAGGCAAGTTGTTTAACAAACATGTCTCTTTGATCCTGCCTTACTTTAACAGCAGACAGGCACCAAGGTGAAAAAGGAACTGTTGCTAGAAGTGTAAAACTTAAATTGCACTGCTCCTTAAGAAAAGCAGCAGAAGCTTTAGCACACCATCATGCTTTTCCTCTATAAAGAATAGCAACAGATCCTTCTTCCCAGCATGCAGTAAGAAAATAGATGTGATAACAGAAATAACTTCTAACTCTTCCTCTGCTGGCTTGATTATTTTTCCCCCTTTTTAAATTAATAGATCAATGATTAATGTGCATATGAGGGTGGTGAGGTGCTGGAAC
>VYXF01006990.1:14958-45728 GCA_013397295.1 Polioptila caerulea
GACACCTGGTAAACCTTCTGGCGCTTGATCTCGGTCTCGTTGTAGCCCATGAGGATGCTGTGGTGGGTGCAGCACTGCGAGGAAGGCTCCAAGGGCGTCTCTCTGCTGGGCCGGGGCAGGCTGGGTTCTGTGCTGCGCTCCGGGGGCAGGGACGTCTCTGTGTGGATGTGCCGCATGGAGCCTCACTTGCTGGGACTCCGAGCAGAGCCCATGCAGCAGCAGGAGGGGGACTGTAAAGTGCCACAGGTCAGGGTGCAAGGGCAGGGGGTAAGAGCCGGGCCCCCTCTCACTCAGGATCTCTGTGTCAGCCCTCTACTATGAGGTGCTCTGCAGCACAGCATCTGGAAAAAAAAAAAGAGAGCAGAAGGATGAGGATCAGCCCAGGATCTTCATCATCACCCAGGCTTCTGGCTGCAAGGGACCCACTAGGACATGACTCCTCACACAGCCCACTTGAACCTCCCTCTCCAGGGACAGGAAGAGGAACGAGGCTGATGTGGCTTTCTGGGAAACCCTAAGGCATCACCCACCTGCAGGTTCAGCACTTCCTTCCTGGCTCAGGCAAGGAGAGAACAGGCAGGAGACTCGTGTGGACAAGTCTGGACAGGTGGGGAGGAAGAGGCCTGCCCTCTGCCAGGGACACACTTGTGTTGTTGCGGAGCACAGTCAGGCAGGTCAGACCAGTCCCAGGGGCTCAGGCCTGTAATCACTCCTTTGGGCAACAGCAGCAACATCTCCCAGTGCTGGCCAAGACAACCTGTCCCAGCCATGAGCACTGAACGAGGCAGGGCTGGTGCCAGCCCCATGGTGCAGACAGGAACCTGGCCTAACATCCCTGTCACCTCTGCCAGCTTGGACCAGGCATCTCCAGCAGCTCAATCAGCAGCTGGGAGGTACCATGGTCACCATCCACCCACTCCTGCCAGCTCCAAGGGCCTGCCCTTCTCTGTGCAGCATGGTGCCTCACTTTTGATTTTCAGTCCAGTTTGTGAGAGCTGTGAGAATCCTGTCCACATGCTGGATTTTTTCAGGCACAAAAAATACTGAAATTGCTGCAAGAGCTGAGGAGATGCAGGAAAGGTCACCAGCAGACTGAGGACAAACTGCCCATGCCTGGCAGCTCTGCCTTTTGCCTGTCTTTTCAGCTGTACCTGATCTTGTGGAGCAAGGGCTTAGGGGCAAGGGAGCAATAGGGAAATTCGCTTTCCAAGAGGATCAAGGCAATGTGGAGAGTGAGCCTGTATATGCTATTTTGACCCTGCTGGGATGGAAAAATGGCAGGCCAAGGTACTTGAGACCAGGGAGTCTGTTTAAAAGGAGTGATAAAAGGTATAACTGTGCACCAGGACGTGGTGGGGACCGACTGGCTGGAAAGCAGCACAACAGAAAAGGGCCTGGGGATCCTGGTGGGTGCCAAGTTGACCATTAGCCAGCAATGTGCCCTCGCAGCAAAGAAAAACAATAGTGCACCAGGCACAGCATTAACAGCAGGCTGAGTGAACTGATCCTCCCTCTCTGCTCAGCGCTGGAGAGACCACGTGTGAGAGAGTGCAAAGAAGGGACACTAAAAAAATTAAGGGAATGAAGCAGCCTGTCCTATGGGGAAAGGCTGTGAGAGCTGTGACTGTTCAGCCTGGAGAAGGCTCCCTGAGATCTTATCTAGATATCTAGATCTATAGATAAGACGTTCCCTCTGAATATCAGAAAACACCTTTTTTTTTTTTTTTAACCATGACTGAGCACTATAATCAGTTACCTCGAGAGGATGTGGAATCTTCATCCTCGTGAGAAATCCAGAAGTCATCAGGACAAAGTCCTGGGCAATGGCTCTAGGTGGGGCTGGTCCAGATAACCTCCAGGTGTCCCTGCCAATCTCAACCCCTCTGTGTGGCCCACAGCACTGCAGCCTGTCCTGGCTGCCCCCCATACTTACCCCTCTGCAGCAGGACTCTGCTTTGCTCTGGATTGACCTCCCTGCCCCGCAGCAGGCAGTCGTTGGCACAATTAGCTGAAGACACCTGCCAGTCAGGCACCCCCCAGAAGCGGCGTGGCTGCCGTGGAATGGCTCCCACCATCACGGTGTGCCTCCGAACCCCTGCAACGTCCTCTCCAGCTCTTCAGTGTCCACAGCGGCTCTGAGGGGAAGCAAAGGAGGAGATGCAGGGCTGGCGTGGTTCAAATGCTTCCTGGGAGAAGGGCAGGAGTGTGCTTCCTGTCTGCAGGGTCACACAGGCAGGGAAGGCAGCATTTAGGCTCAGCCTTTCCCAACCTCCCAAATCAAAGGCTACATACATCTCAGGCAGTGCTAACACCTTGATTTCCATTTAAACCACAAATATTTTAAGCTAAGCTGCAAACTCTCATACCTGGCTTGATTTTACATCCCTTTTGCTTGCCTTCCCGTATGAAACCCTGTGCATAGGAACAGATTCCTCTTTCTCTCTGGCGACCATTTCATGCCTTGCTTTCCAAGATACTGCAGCAACCTCTGGGCCTCCAGCTAGCTCCTGATCTCATGTTCACCTCCTCCCCCTTCCACCCACAGCACAGGACACTTTCTGGCCCTACAGATAAGGAGAAGAGCTTGGAATTGTTTTCTTCCAATAAGAGACGCCTGTCAGGGAAGGCAGAAATGAGGAGCCTGACAGCCCTGAGCTGTGAGGGCCCCCCACCAGTTTTCCCCAGCACAAAGACAGCAATCCTTTCATGTGCACAGCACTCACCTGTTCAGATGGGCCCTTGATGCACAACAGAGATTTGCAGATGCAACACAGCTCCCCTGTGGTCATAATCCACGGGCACTGCAGCTTTGATGCCTGGAAGAGGGCGTGGAGAAGAGTCAGCTGAAGCAGCAGCTCATAGTGCAACACCTTCAGAGCGTGCAGGAGCCCTTGAGCACCTCCACCCTCAGCATCTCTGCGGCAGAGGCAGTTCATGGGCTTCACCAGCCCAGGCACCTCCACCTAAAGGAGGAAATCGTGCCTATCCCTGGGGATCATGCCCTCCCCACCTCCCTCCTCATGCATCACTCAAACGGAGGCTCACTGCAGCACCCATCCAGCAGGAAGTCACTGTCTGGGCACCCCAAGCCAGCTGTGAGTACTGCTCTGAAGGCTGGAAACAGCAGGGCCAGGCAGGTGAACAAAAACCTCAAACATGCACAGAGGCAGCAACACTCAAGTGCAATCCCCTTCTGGCATCCTGGTCTGGCAAATTCTGCATCCCTACAACTTGCACGTGGGAAGCCAGCATCAGCTGTGCTCACTGCCTGACCTCACCTGCCCCAGAAAACAGGCTGTTCTTTCACTGCATTTCCAGTAAGATTTGTGATTACAGGCTGTCGTGACCAGACCCTGAGAGCTGGACAGCTCAAAAGCCACCACCACACTGCTGAGGAAGGGCACTGGGAGCAACCAGCCAGAACAGGATCTGTTTAGACTCAATACAACCGCACCCAAGGAGCACTTGCAGCAGGGCAGATCAGTGCTGCAGCATAACAAACCATGGGTCCAAACCCTCAACAAAAGCTTTTTGTAAAGACCAGCTCCTCCTGGCACCCCATGAGGTCTGCACCAAAGCAAGCAGGAAAGCAAGTGAATGCCCTCAGTCGTGGGCAGATGCTGAAGTGGTAACATGCTGTGCTCTGCCTGCCTGGAAGGTTGCTGTTTCCCTCCTCCATCCCTGAGGGAGACTTGTACCATGACTTGTGTGGCACTATCAACCACTGGGAAGCCAAATCAGCAACCAATAGCAAGAATCAGCCTGGTGCAGTGGAAGAAAGAGTGTGTCCATGCCAGAACAAACACACAGTTTCACCTGCATCCTTTCATTCTCTTCCCCATGTCCCTCTGAAGTCACAGCCATTTTCTCCCCAGCAGCAGCTGCCTTTCAGGAGAATGGATGTATAAGGACAGGCTGACCTGCTAGCACCACAAATCCATCCCAGCTGAGCTCTCAACACCAGTCATCAGGTGCCGCCAGCTCCAGCCACTAGAGCATATGGCTAGAACAAGGGGCTGCACCACCTTTTGGCAAGCCCAGATGGATTTGAAGCATCATGCTGGAAAATGCCAGCCCCATGGTAGGGACAGGAAAGTATCACCCAAAGTGTCCCCAAGTACACCCTAAGATCTCCTTGAATATTCTCCTGGAGGAATGCCCATCAGCCTGGGATGGGGAAGAGCTGGGGCCTAGCTCTGCTGCTCATCCTTCTCGAGATGCAAGCAGCTGTATCCCATGGAGGTTCTCTTGGCAGTGCCAAGTGCCTCTCAGGGCAGTTCCTCTGTGCTGAGAGCCCATCCAGCTCACAGTAGAGCTCAGCCTCTGATAGCACCAAGGGAGCCCACCACCTCCCCACAGAGCAGAACAGCAACCCTGGGACCACAGCCTCCTGCACATTCCAAGGTGACAGAGGGAGAAAGCACCTGGTTACCTCTCCCTTCTCCTCTCCTTGAGCCAGGCATTGCCAGAGCCCTAATTCTGGCCACATGGATGGGACAGAGCCAGGCCCACGGCTTCACCAGCTCAGCTGAGCAGCATAGGCACCATCACTGTGGACACAGCACATGGGACTCCATGTGCCCACACAAAGGGTTTGGCCCCTCCTAAGCCCATGTGATGCTGATTTTTTTTTTTTTTTGACACTATTTCAGTCCATGCTGGTGCTCTAAGATAAAACTCAAAGAGCTTTGCCTCTTAAGGGAAGCCCAGCCAGAGCTCTTCCACTCTCTGCCCTACTCCTGCCAAGGCCTCCTCATTGCTCAGAAAACAGGCAGGCCCCTGAGCTTTTGCCAAGATCTCCCAGCACCTGGATCTGAAGCTATGCCAGGCACAGCTTTCCTCTATTTCTTTGCCAGGGGAAGGGCACCACGCTTCAACACCCAAGAAATACCCAGTCCCAAATGACCTGCAGAGAGGGAGCGTGTCCCAGGCACTGGGGCAGAAACACTGTGTGCCTTGGGGACACTGAGCCACCAAAGCCTCATGTGGAAAAACACAGACAAGCCTGGTGGGGTTGGGTCAGGGACTTGGCTTACCTGCTGGTTCCATTCCTATTAGCACATCCAGGGGGAAACCAGGATTAACAGACCATAGTCTCAATCTGGAGGCAAAGGAGCAGGATGGCAGGTGAGGACGGGTCCCTGGCTGGGCAGTGCAGCAGGGGTGCCACATGCCGGGCTGCAGCCTGCAAAAGGATCTGTTGCTGTTTGAGCTGTACCGTGCCAGCCAGAGAGGAAACAGCATGAGTGTGGAGCAGGGAGGTTATCAGTCATGAGGCAGAGCCCTTGGGAGCCTGGCAGGGCTGGTAGCACAGCACCAGTGCAGGGAAGAGAGCAAGAGCTGTGCCCGAAGTTGCCATACTCATCCAGGGGGGATCCAGTGCCTTCTCAGAGCAGCACTGCCCAGTAGTCAAAAGGGACACATGGCCAGTGGACAAGAGGCTTTGTCCTGGGTGCTGCTGCCAGGGACAGAGAACCAGCCTGGTGGCTGGCAGGGCCAAGAGGGGTCTTTGCACAATTTTGGCCTCAAAAAAACCCCAAACCAAGCCCTAAGTGGCTTTTGCTGCCTTCTCTCCTGCTTCCTCTCCTGGGAAGTGCTATGGAGAGACACTGGTAGCCTCACTGGGGGTGAAGCAGGAAGGAGAAGCCAGGAAGGAAGAAGGACCATCATTAGGAGAGGGCAAATAATCACCCTCAGAACAAGCAGAATACAAGGCAAGAGAAGAACCAACAGAAAGTGCTGGAAACAGACTGGAGGATAAATCGCAACTCTATTGGTCCTATCTGAACTCAAGGAGAAGGAATAAAATTAAGCAGTGTGAGCACAAACCCAGGAGCTCCCCGGCACAGGCTAGGAGCAGAGCTTGTGAAGTGCCAGCAGGCAGAAAGTTTCCGTCACAGCCCTGAAGGATGGCAGCACTAACAGCAATGCTGCCACCAGAGAAGGGTTCCTGCACAGTCTGACAGATCAGGCATCGCCCCATCAGGAGAGAGACAGACACGTGAGGCTGGGGACTACCTCCAGCATGAAGCAGAGGTGGCAATCCCAGGGAGAAGCTGACTAGGGAGATGCTAGAGGAGCAAACTCTGCCTGAAGGGAAAAATGACCACTGACCATGGCTCTGTCACTATCCCGGAATTCAGTCTGGGGAGGAAGGAGCTGACATTTGGTGGAAACAAGAGGGAGGAAGAAGGAGGGAATACAGAGGGAGGGAGCTTCCTTGCCCCACTGCAAGGCAAGTGCTGCTCTCGAGGGTCCTCAGGAGGCCTCCTGCCATGCCAGATTTATGCAGCTGCAGAGCCTCCACCAGTGCTAGCCCCTGCTAGGAATGGAGAGGAAGCTCAAGCCCAGAGGGGAAGGATGGGCAAGAGGTATTGCCCATGTCACCTCTGCAAGCTCCCAGAGACCCCCAGACACAGCTTTTACAGAGACAGAGAGACAGACCCCACACCTCCCTGTGTCCATAGCACCGTGTCTGTGAGGTGCTGCTGCTCCCTCCCATCCCTCGGGAGGCGGCACTGACAGGGTGCAGAAGCCCCTGGGGACAGAGCAGCCCTCTGCAGTGCATCTTTTTGGGGCTCCAAGCTGCAGCAGCCTCCTCAAGGGCCGAGGTCTGCCCAGCAACATACAGTGCCTCCCCAGCCTAGCACCACACACAGGTGCCGTGGGGACTGAGCCCTTCCGCTCGGCCAAGTCAGGACAACACAATGAAACCTCTCCTGGGAGCTGGGGGAGCCGGAGCAGAGCTCCCAGCCCAGTGACTTACCCCTTGTCCCTCTGACGCCCCTCGTCCTGGTACGGATCGCCTCTGCACACCTTTTCCAGGTGCCTGGCTTGCAGACGGCGATGCTGACAATAGCCTGCGGCTGGGAAGGGGGGTTTACAGGGTCTGCAGGCAGATCCCACTATGCGACAGCCACCTGTGTAAAGCTTTCCCCCACGTCCAGCCCCCTCCCCGCCAACCTCCCCTCCACGCACGGCTGCCCCCTCTTCCCAGGAAAGCGCAGTCAAAGAATGAAAAGCAGCTTAAAACCCGGCAGGACAATCGGGCAGCTCTCCAAGGCCGGCAGCACCCCCTGCCCACCCAGCCCAGCGGGTTCAAACCTCTGCGATACAGCCCACGGCCGCCCAGCTCCAGTGTTCGACCGGGAGCCCAGGAAACCTGCGGCAGGCAGGGCAGGGAAATCCCATGCAGCAGCCGCTTACAGGGAGGACAGCCCAGGTTGAGGACAGACCTTTGTCTCTGCCTGCCTGTCTCGCTCGCTCGCTGCCGGAGGAGGAAGAGGGGGGCGGTGGGGGACAGCGAGCAAAGATAACACCCCTAGGAGGGATGTCACAGCCACGTTAATCACTTGGAATTCCAGCCAGCGCGCCGCAAATATGGGCAGCAAATGGAGATGCTCAAAGCTCTAAAATAATTGGATCCTTTCACAAGAGCCGAGCCCAGAATCCAGCACAGGAATTCAGTCCCCGCTGGAAGTCGAGAGATCAAATACATGGAGAGGCAGGCGCAGCACAAGCAATTCTCAGCCACCGCTGTATCCAGCTCCATAGCCTTTGGCGCTGCTTTAATCTCAGGTGCCTTCCCAGCGGGAGCGAGGGGGGACCACAGCGGAGAGCCCGAGTGCCCAGCTGAGGACCGGCCCCTTCCCATCCAACTTACTCGACTTGTGGCAAGGTGCAGAAGCGCTGTCAATGCTAAAGAGGGTTTTGTGAGGGAGACCAGCTGCCTCGAAGCCTTGCTCGACCGGAGGAACAGTCCATGGGAAGGAGACCCCTGAAGCTGCTGTTTGGCCTCTGCTGCCCTGCAGGGGAGATGCCTGGCCCGGCAGGATTCCCAGCCCGCATCACATTCCCGGCGAGACGCACACGCGGCACATGTAGGCTCCTGCTCGGCGCCTCAACGGCAATGAAAAGGCACAGAGGCTTCTGCCAGAAAACAAAGAGGCAGCGGCAGAGCTGGGGGTGGGGAAAACTCTCCGCTGCCCAAGAGGATCCCTGCAGAGGCAGCAGGATGCTGCTAGGCTCCACCGCAGCTATTCACCCCCATTAGCCCGAGGTGGCACCCACTCGCCCAGCACAGGGAGTCAAGGGTTGGCAAGACCCCACTCCCCCTCACGAGGCAGCGCCGGTTGAGAAGTGCTGGAGGACACGAGCCAGGCCCAGGACAACAGCTGTCCACAAGCAGCAAATTCCTCTGTGCTGGCTCCACATCCTGAAAACCTGTGCCTTTCACCCCGGGGTAGCTGCTGCACAGGGGAAGGTGCAGCCAGCATGCACCTGCAAGCCCTGGGGAGCCCCATGGCGCTGGACTTGGGGCAGCACAGTGGCCTCAACAGTCACCTTGTGGCAAAAAAGAATGTGAAAGCAAGCCCCTGGCCACTCAGGCACAGGACATGTCAGCCAGCTCCCTTCTAGCCCTCCTGTCCCTCTCCAGGGATGGTGGCCCAAGGGACAGACCCAGGGGACCTCAGCCACTGAGGACCCTGCAGATGGGCTGCTTCAGTCCAGAGCTTGGTGCCAACTGAAACCAATGGAAAATTTTCCACCATGTGATTACCAAGTCACATGCCTGTGCAGCCAGTCACAGAATGGCTTTAAGAGGGCAAGTGGATCTGGTCAAGGCCAGGGACCACTTCTGGTCTGCATGACACCTGAGGTCTCTGGCCATGATCAGGGCACCAATGCATGGCCACATTTCAAGCTCAATAAGGATGTTTGTCCAAGGGAGGCATTCTCCTGACCCAATCTGGATAAGTCCCTCACCATTTTGAGTGATCTACAAATTGTAGCACCAAGAGTCCGTTTTATCTGATCTCCCAAGAGGAGGAATAACACCCTGCAGCTCGTGTCCACATCAGAAGCCCTGCAAACTGTATACTAACCTGTTTAACTCAACTCCAGTGGTAAGACAGTCACTTACAGTAACTTCCCTCCTGTCAGGTTCCTGTCCTGGGCTGTGCACCATGGGAAGCATGAGCTAAGTGTGCGACCTGAACAGCTCAGCCCCTTTTCCAGCACTATTAGCTGGGTCCAGAAACAGTAGCCTCTGACAGGGAGCTCTGGTGATGGGGTGATACTTTGCACACTGGGAGAAGACAGCACAGAAATCAGCAAGTGATGGCAGCCCTGCTGCTCCCAGCTCTGCCATCTCCTCTCTTCTCCCTCTGTCACCACTGCCCAGAGCCACAGGCATCCAAAGCATCCTTCCCAAGCCACCTCCTTCTGTACCGTGATGCCCTGTAGCCATTCACACAGCCTAACCCCAGATGCACAACGCTGCCCCTTCCCCACATCCTTCACATGCCAGCTAGGCTCTGTATCCCCACAAGTGTGCTCCTGTTCATTCCCACCCTCAAACACCATCAGACCCTGTCCTGTTTCCATGAACCCCCAAGGCAAGCCCCTAACTCTTACCTGTGCTCTGTTGCTGCCCGACTGCTGCAGTTCATACCTTAACTTACTCCAGGCTCCTCCCATTCCCGACTGCCACACACCCACAACTCCACCAGCCCAAGCCTCCTTGCACACACTCCCCTGATGAGTCCCTGACAGACCCACGGCACCACCACCTTTCTGTACCTCCCCAAACAGTCACCAGGCACCTCAGGGCAGTGGAGAAAGTCACAGGGATGCTGAATTGCTCTGATCAGCTCCGGATGTCAAAGCTGCACATTTGAAGAGGGAGTAGGCAAATGGCTCACAGTGGGGAGGGCAGCAAGGATTGTGCACTGCAGCATTTGCCCCGTGGGAACTGCCCCTCCCCACCACAAGCTCTCTTGCAATACACTTCCTTTTACTGTAAGAGCCCTCCAAGGGAGGTGCTTGAGCACAGGCACTCGGGCCTCCCGCTTGGTTACCAAGCTGCAGCCTGCAGATAAGGCTGCAGCAGCTGTGGGGACATTCAGCATCTTTTCCACTCCCTGTACTAGACATGTACGTGGCACAGGGGGAGGAGATACCACACACATACACACACAGGGCTGTGCACACCCACCCAACACACCCTTTTCCAGCTGCGATTTAGAAAGGCTCAAGTCTAGCACAGGCCAGAGTGATGACCTGTGCTGGGCAGGTATTTGGGCCATAAGGGTGAGGCTTTATCCTTCTTTGATTTTAAGAAGATGGACACAATCAAGATTGCTGCAGGGAAGGAGTATTTCCATCATGAATTCAATGACTTGTCATAGAAAAGGAAAATCTCTTTTTCCTGTAGGACTGGAGGTGAAACACTCTGCTGCAGTCAGGAAAAGGGTGCCACGACTGTCATCTAAACATTCACACTGTTGCCCATATAATGAAGGCAAGCAGTGTGAGCAGAAGGCCCTAAGAAGGGAAACATGGGCCTAAGAGGGACTGTAGGCATATCAACATAAAGGGCAGCAGGAGACACAGTCCAGCTCCTGTAACACCCCATGAAACTGCAAACCTCCTGGTCCACACAGAGTGAACCACCCCTGGGGTCCCACCGACAGCAGAGGCAACTAAGTCAAAAACATCTTCAACCTGGTGGTTGATCCATGCCCTGAAGACACTGATGTCCCTCTAAACCTGACCCTCCTAGGGAGGCAGGGCCTGTGAGAGACCTAAGAGCTCTCCATGGCCTGCAGAAACCAGCTCATCCCCTGCCACACAGCACTTGCTCCTGCAGCTAGGAACAGACCTCAGGAACCTCTTGGCCCAAACCACCAGATCCTGCTGCTCCTGATGTGCAGGGTGGTGCTGTAACAGAGATACCCAAGTAAAGCCAGCATGCCCAGAGCAGTATTGAGTTACATGTGGACTGCCAAGGAAGGGAGAGCCGAGCACACAGGGTGATGGCAGCCCAGTGTCAACAAGCCCAAGGGAAAGGCTGAAAGGAGCAACTCCAGAAGGGATCTGAGGGCTAACATGGTTTATGAGAATGTTCTAGACCTTGCAAACCCACATAAAGGGAGGCTGGACATCCACCCAGCCTCTGCCTGATGAGAAAGCAGATGTAGCTTCTTCTGCAGGTCAGCTTAACCCAGGCACCAAGGCTACAAGCAGACCCCTTTGCTCTGGTTCATTACTCTTGCAGACAAGATGGGCCAAACACTGTAAACACCCTCTGAACACTTACACACCAGACATGGGCTTCTGCAGCATCAGACACCAGGTCAAAGCTCGGACACACAATAAATCACAGAGTGAAGTTGTTCCTGAAGACAAGGCTCATAAGACTGCCAGCAGCCAGCCTTGCAGAAGGACAGGATCAGGAAAAAAGCAGCCATGAGAATTAAAGGCTGGCAAACAGATAGAAAATACTGGGAGCAAATAATTATTTCCAGACAGTCCTTTGAGCTCATCTCAGTGTCCATCTACTGAGGATGGTCAAGCAGCTGGAAAATTTTAAAAAGCTACCAGTGACTTCCCTTTCAATCACCACTATCTCTGGGACAAGCACCATGGAGAAGATAAACTTTCCATCTGGAGGGCTGGAGGCCAGCATCCTCACGAGCCTTTCAAAGATACCAGCACACCCCTACACACCACAGCTCTGTGCTTCCAGCAGAGCAAGGAGGATGCTTTACATCCTGTGCTTCACTGCCCACTGGCTTCTTGTGCTCATGTGGGAAGGAAATAATGCAGACTTACAGAGAGATGGGTGCTCCAGCTAAGAGAGGCTGAGGCAAGTGAATGAGCTTTGCAATGCTCCTAAGGCAGTGTCTCCATCTCCCATCACTGCTAATACCATACAGATGAGTCCAAGTGAAGAGGAGACAGACAGAACAAGACCCCGAGCCCTCCAAGCTGGTCAATCCAATAGTCCATGGGATGTGACATTGCCAAGCAACCTAAGAACTGCAGAACTGAGGAACAACAGTGGGAAGGGACCTCAGAGAGTTTGGGTCCAATCGTGCTAACAGCAGGGCCAAGTTCAAGCAAACTGCTCGGGGTTTGCCCGTGCCAGGGGCTGAAAGTCACCAAGTGTGGAAATTGCCTCCCTTCTCTGGGCCCTGCTCTAGAGTCTAACTGCCTTGCAGGGAAACAATTTTCCTAATATCTAATTGGAATTTCCCTTGTGTGCCATTGCTTCTCATCCTGCCCCTAGGCACTTCCCAAGAGAGCCAAGCTGCAGCCTCACCACATACCCACAGCTTGCAGCAGCAGTGAGAGCCCCCTTCACTGCCTACCCTGCCCCAGGCTGCACAGGCCCACCACTCTCAGCCTCTGCCCACTGCAGCACACAAGAAGCCAGGGCTCCAGCTCATCTCTGGAGACTGTTGGAGCCTGCAGGGCTCCATCCTGCCCAGCCAAGGGTGCCACCAGGGAAGACAGGAGATACCTGCACCTGCATAACTTGGGGATGTTGAAAAAAGAGACTCATCTCAACCTGAGATCAGCAGGAGCTGCTTTTGTTCAAGTATCTGATCCTTGCTCTGCTACCAGTGCCTGCTGCCACATACCTACATTATTTCAAGACAGAATTCCCATGTACCTGCTCCAAGAAGTTTGGTTCTAAACACAGAGAGCTTGGTTGTGCTGCTGTAGCTCTGATACCAAGGCTGCCTCCACCCTGCCCGTGAGGGACCTGTCTGCAGGAGTGATGAGCAGGACAATTAGGAGTCCAACTCAGCAGAGATCAGCTGTGCTAGATGGAAACTCAGCAGTCCAGAGCAGGTCCCTCAATGAGGCAAGCAGCCATCTGCAACCTTTGCAATACCTTCAAGGGTCTGCAGCAGTGCCCAGGTCACACAAGGGGTTTTGGAGCCAAAAAGGGATTTGTCCCCAAATCTCCAGTGTATTATCTGCATCCCAGCTCTTCCTCCATGCTGTCTTCACTCAAACCAGAGCTATTTATTTATCATTCTCTGCCCCAACAAGTATCACTCATTTTCCCATCCTGTACCTGCTCTCTCAGTCAACTGGGCAGGATGTGACCAGTACAGAGACTTGCTCAGCTTGCCTAGAGCTGGCTGGACACCCCACTGCCTGTGTGGGATGAGGATCCACCTGATTCACTGGAGCAGGCATACCTGGTCCCTGCACTGCTCACTTGCAGTGCTTCTCTTTGGGAAAGCCTTAGCACTAAAGATGTCCCAAGCCTTTCCAGAACAGCAATGTACCCTCAGTTGGAGTTCAGCATGTAGCTAAGATCCTGGTCTGTTCCCAAGGCACAGGCATTGCCTCCACCTACTAAGCCCTGTGGCTTTCCCAGCTTCCCTCTGGCACCCTCAACCCATCTCCCAGGGACCCAGCATGAGCTGCCAGACCCTTGGGCTCCTTAAAGCCCTGTCCTGCACACACACCTGCCTGGCCTTCTGCTTCCCACTGACTCATTTCCCTGTGATTTCCCCCCCCACCACACCCAGACGGCCAGGGATGACACCACTGGCTCAAGTCCATGGTGGGGAGAAGGGGCAGAGGCAGGCTGGGAGTGCTGCCAGGATAAGGAGCAGCACTAGGGGAGGGTTTCCTCCAGGCTCTGAGGCTGTCTTCCAAGCAAACTCATTCCCTTTATCAGCCCAAACCTGCTGGCTGTAGGAGGGTTACCCAGCACTGCTACAGCTCAGATCCACAGTCAAAATGTCTGCCAGCTAAGCTGCCTTTGGGTACAGACAAACATGGCCCCACAGGTTGTACATCTTCCTGGTTTTACTCTCCAAGGTGGACAGATTCCTGGGAGACACAAAATTAATTCTTCTAAGCATGGCTACGGTCAGCTGGCACCAGCTAATGCCACTGTGCATGCAGGGCCCACTGACTCAGCCAGTTCCTGAGTGTGGACAGTGCAAGTCACACACATGATCTGTGTGCACACAGATCCTCTGCAGGCTGCTCCTCTCACTGGCAATTCCCTAACGCTTGGGGCTGAGGCTCAAACAGGCTTTGCCCCACACCCTTTCCCTCCCCTCTTCTCCACATCCTGGCCTGTTCCCAAGCCACACACACTGCCTCCACCTGCTAAGCCCTTCCAAGGGCTGTCCAGGTAACCTCAGTCTCCTCAGTGACACCAGAGCAGACAGAGGTGACAAGAGGAAGATGGCACTGTGCAGCTGTGCCAAGCCCAGCGAGAGCTGTGGCACACACAGGGGCTCTGCACATCCATCCGTGTCTGAGCACAGCAGAGCTGTGGTGTGAGCATGAGATGCTGCTCCACGCAGCACACCCGGCCACAGACCTGTGCCTCAGCCTGTCGGAGCTGGAGGATCCATTTCCTAGCAACTACAACAGAAAATTACTGGCATCACACAGGCTCTTCTCTCACTCTTTCCTCTCCACATCACAAGGGTCAGTCTCATGCTGACAAGGGGCTCTGGTCCCTTCGACCCAGTAGCACTTGGCCAGCTGCAGCATTTTGCCTGCAGCCACACACAGGATACTTGGGACAAGTACACTGCAAGAGAACAAGCCAATCAAGCATTATGTCTTCAGCAGGGTCATGCAGCCCCAGCTTAGAGAGAAAGCCCTGACACCCAGGAGTTAAGGCCAAAGTAAACCATATTTTGGCCAGGGAGTGAGGGACAACACTTTGGGCTGGAATGTCACATATTAATAGGCACAAAGAATGATTTTCTGCCAGAGTTTAGGATTGTATGATGGAACTTCTGCTTCTCCCTGGACTTTTAAATTTTTGATCCTCACTATATATATACACAGAGCCTCTTCTCTCTTCTCAGGACAACGAAATACAAGGTTTTGTCCCATGGCATCCTTACAGGCTCCTGCAGCTTCCCCTGCATGGCACCCTTCCTCTCATCAGGATGCTCCAGTACTTCAGGTCCTTTCTAGGGAAGAAGGGGGGAGATCCACAGTGCTCATGTGTCAGCATGGTCACAGTGTCACTAACGTCACAGCAACTGGGCAAGCTCCTGAGAGAAACTCAGCAGCCACCAGCAGGCCAGACTCAGCAATTTAAATGCACACGTTTAAATCAGCCTACCACCACTGAAAAGATGGGCTTGTCTACAAACTCTGGAGCCCCTGCGAGGGCAGCAACAAAATTATATGAGCTCTTGGACATGGCCAGCTCCCTGACACAGCCCCCCAGCTCAGGGGAAGCTGAGGGACTGCCTTACATCCAATTAAGCAGCTGAGGACTAATCCAATTTGAGCCAGACTGACTGACTTTTGAGACAGACTTTTCCTGCCACATCCTCCTTTGTGACTAACAGAGGGGTAACATCCCATCTGCAACACCCCTCTCCAGCTGGGACGGGAGAAGGAGCAGAGCAGAGACAGCCAAGCTGCTCTTGATTCTGACATCTTTCCCACACCAAGGGAACTCTTTCAAGTGCCTCACCTTCCCCTTCTGCAGTTCAGGTGGCTGAAAAGAGTGGCAGAGTATTTACCCAAAATACAGTGAGTATTCACCCAAAATACAGTGAGTAGACCCTGCTGTCTTCAAACAGCACATTCCAGGTCAGCAACCTGGGAACTACCAGCAGAGAGGAGCCCGGTTATACACCCACATTTATGTTTGTTAGTGGCAAGCTTCTGCAGCACAAGTGATGCCAAAGGACAGGGTGAGGAGAGAGGATTTGGAGCAACAACAGACGAAGGAATTCAGGCCTTCTCAAAGTCAATGCTAAGCAGCAATGAATCTGTGAAGTTCATGCTTCTGCTGAGACAGTTCTGGGTTACTGGGACAGACACACAGAGAATGACCCCAAGAACAAGCTCGCTACCAAGGTGAACAGATGTTTTGGTTTCTGAGAGCTCCAAAACAAGCCCTCCATCTCATGCAGCTCTATGCTCCTACAGTCCTGCCCTTCTAGTGCTTAAAAAAGTAGAGAAGCCTTTAGGCTGCTAATTTAGGTGGTGGCTACAGAGACCCTCATGGGATATTCCCTGGAACCAGCTTTCATCTCCCAGGCAGAGCCCAAATAGTCCTTTGCTCCAAAAATCACATCTGAGGTCATCTGATCCAACACAAAGATCTGAAGTGGAATTACTTTAAATAAAAGATCAGACGGGGGAGCACACCTGTGCCAGTGGGTGGAGCTGAATGGCCAAATGCCTGCTAAGCTGGCACTTAAAACCTGAAAGTTTTGAGGACTAAAGCACCTTTTTCTGTACACATCTTGGGTGTGTTGGCTGGATGGCTCATGCCATCCAAAGCTCAGAATGGAAACTACCTCTGTCCACTCTTCATCTTGCTGCAGGAAGGGAAACAGAGGTTTATGCCATTCACCCCTTCCCTAACTCCTTTTGCTGGACCCTCTGCTGCTGTGCCCCATGGGACATGCTGAGCAGACAACATTAAGAAGATGGGCTTGGAAACCAGCTAGAATTGGGCTTTCCTGCTCAATTACACATGAAAAATCCAGTTTTAGCGCAGGTGGGTATGAAGCTTCCTCTTCTGTCAAGGCAAAATGTGTCTCTAGGCACCAGAGACTCTCCTCTTTTGCATTTTGGAAAGATCCTCCCTTACAGGCACTGCCTTTTACCCTCTGCTGCCTTCACCAGCCCTGAGCAGGCTGGAGAGGCCCAAGTTCTGGGTACACCAGAAGTGCTGCTAATTCAGGTGCCATGCGTGGGGGTAGCTGTAAATGCAACAGGGGAAGGAGATGAAGCAAAACCAAACCACCCAAAAATCCCACGGAGAAGGTACCCAGCCTTGTGTTCAGTCATTATTTACCCCAGGATACAGTTCCAGTTTTCACCTGGTTTTAAAGCTCTCTACTAAGTTGTTCTCACTGACTTTGACAATTTCTTTTCTCTCTGCCCCACTTCCAGCAGGGACCTCAAAGGCTGCTGCCTCTCAGCAAAAGGGTCTCCATGACCTTTGTAATTCAACACACTGGGAAAGGCTCAATCAATTCCCTCTATTCCTAGGCCAACACAGACCTTAAAAGCCCTCTTTGTTCCTGTTACAAACCCTATCCCACAACCATGGCTTAACCCTTAGGGCACTGCCTCAAATGAAGAGAGTTCCACAGAAGCAAGGCAGTTTGCAGCATCCATGGGAAGCTGGACCTACCCTACAGTTATGAAAGAGCTGCACTGACAATCTGCTGGTGGCTCAAAGGAAGCATCAGACATACACAACAGGGCAGGAGGGATGTCTCTAGCCATGCTCATCATCACTACAAACCACCCTGCCTCACACTGCTGCATCAACACGGGCAGGGTTTGGGCTTACACCTCCTTATAATCTCCTGGTTTTGCTCTGCCTGCCCTCAGTTCAGCAGGTTTATTACAAAACATGCTCCATGCATGCAGATCTGGGGTTACACAGAGGAACAGGGATGAGGAAGGAAACAGCTGGGACTGGGCACCCCCACTGTCAGTCTTGCAAGGACTCCTCTGATCCTGCCATTGCTCCATGACCAGGAGCAAATCAGAGCCAGAGAGGGATGCCAGGCTGTTACTACACAGCCTGCATGCTGATTCTTGTCTGAGATAAGCTCAGACCTATATCCCAACCAGCAGCCCAAACTCACAAGCTGAGGAAGCAGTGCCATGGGACTGTGCATAAGTATACACCCTGGACATGGGAATGCAGAGGACATGGAAGGCACAGCCAGGACTCACTTCCTAGCATGATCCCTGGCACAGGAAAAGGCAGTATGGAGCAAGGGCTGCCAAAAATGCCAGCTCTGCAGCTGGAACAGAGCAGCCCCAACAACATCCTGAAACACCAGTTCCATGGCAGACAGAGCCAGCTCGTACCACTGCATCCCAAAACACCACCCTGGCAGACAGGATGGGGTAGGGGCACCTTGCAGCACCCTAAAATGCCATTTCCTACCAGCTGCTGTAACTTCCCCTCTGCCCTTTTCCGGTCCTGCTCCACCCCTTTCCTTCTCCTCTGGCTTCAGGGAAACTGAGTCACAGCATGCTGGCCCCAAGGAAGGAGAGTGGGTGGGCAGCCCTCAGCCCCTGGCACAGCGTGGGGAGTGGAGCAAGAGAGGTACTGAGACCTCTGAGAGCCCCAGCAATGGGGAGGGATTAAAAGGTACCCACATATTCTACATGAGGCAGCTGTCTCAATTGTGAATCTTCTCTGTTCCCACCTCTCTTAAAGCAGAAGTTGGTCCCAATGTGCTGCTGACCTTATGACCAAACCAACCCACGTGCTCTCTGCCACCAAAGGGGACCAGGACATGCAGTAACTTAGCATAACCAGAAAAAAAAAAAAAATTTAAAGATCTGGATAGAACATTATAAATCAGAAGAGTGCCGTAGGTCTCAAAAGGCTGGTAGGGGACTGGATGCTTCATTGAGAACAAGTAATGGCATTCTCTACCTTAAGAAAAGGTTCATGTGTTTGAATAAAGACTTGATACTCTGGTCCAGCTCTAGGAGCTGGTAAGTTTCCAGGTACTGACCTCAGGCTCTCTGTTTTTGTCACACACCTACAGAAACCCTTTTGAGGACCTGCTAACCAGTAAAGCTTCCCAGGACCAGGTCTACAGCAGTGCTCACCCACAGCAGAACCCTTTAAAATCCCTGACTGGCAGTAAAAAACCACCACTCATCTATCTGCCCTGTAGACAGATAAGTTAAAGATTTGTTCCTTCAGGCTCTGGGCCAGACATCTCATGAATGTTATTAAAGCTATGATTTCTTGAGTATGTTTCTCAAGATTGCAGTGAGGTCAAGAGCCCAGCATTGCCCAGTTCAGCTGGGACAAAGAATGAGAAAATGGAACTCAAGATGCACACCTATTACACAGTGCTCATCTGTAAGTCTCCTGGCATCTTTTTCCAGGCTTCTGTCTTCCTGATTGCCTCGATCCACCTTCCCGGGGACTCTCTGAAAACTGACCCTTTCAGCCCTCCCCGGGGAAGTGTGTTAAGGGTGGTATTTGCTGTTATTGTCATGCAAAACATAACATTATTGCAGTACCCTTGCCCCAGCTCTATCTCCCAGGACAACATAATACTAGATGAAATTCATTATCCCCTATCACTTTATGGTACTATCTTTTCATTTCTCTGTTAACACACATCAGAGACATATCGAATTTCAGGCCAGCTCACTCCAAAGGAAATTCTCTTTGCCTTACAGGGACTTGCACAAATGATACCTCTTATTTTCAGTACCAAAAAAAGCCCAAACCACCACCAAAAAGTAATCCCAACCCACAAGCTAAAAGAAAAAAAAAAAAAAAAAAAAAAAAAGAAAACCTGCACTCCAAAAATAGCACTTGAAGGTTCACTTAAGGACAGAATTTGCCTTTTCTCTCCAGACCACCACTTTGGTCAGACCTTTCCCAGGCTCTGGAGGGCAGCATTCTCACTGCTGCTTAAACAGCTTCATCAGCAATGTTTGGAGCCCTGTAGCGAGGAAGCTTTAAGGGTGAGATGCCTGTTCCTTCCCTAAAGTGCCCAGTACACGAACACAGGCATTTCCTGGTAAACTGTTCCTCCTTGCTTCCAGCCTCTGCTACAGGGGTGGCCTCTGATAGCAGCCTTCCTCCGGAAACATCATCGTTTTGCTCAGTTACTCCAAGACTGTCACATTGTAGGGAAACAGAATTAAACAGCTGAAATCTGTAATAAATCATTCCTACTGAGCTGCCAGGGAAATTGCCGCACAGAAGAAAGAGAAGAGCTCTTTCCTCAACAAATCTAAGCCACAAAACAGCCTTTGGTTACAGGGAAGAGGCACAGCAGCAAGAGGAGCACTTTCAGGGTGGCAGATTGATGCCCCCAATTTTTCTGTCCTCTTCCTCCAGATTCATCACATGGGCAGAACAGATCATTGCAAATACCTTAAGATCCCAGACTGTTAGCCTAGGAAAGAAGTCAGCAGACCAGGCCTAGATGAAAAGCCAGAGAATATTCTAGTTCCTCAAAAACAGCTTATATTTTTAGCTTTTGCTGCTGTTAAAAGATGAATTGAAAGCAAAGCTCTGACTCCCTACTTGATGCCACAACTGCTTTATTTTGCTGGCAGCCACAGCAGAGAGGATCTTGAGAATTACGCCCTTTGTCCACTGCCGGCCCAGCTATGCTAATCTCATCAGCAATGCAAAGGCTGGTATAGAAAGGGCTGAGTGGCAGTGCTGGCCTGACAGCTCCAGCAGCGCTGACTGGCAGTAAGCAAACCCTGGTACACAGCATCCAGGCATTTTCTCCCCGCCTGAGTGGAGCTAAGAGTTGGCTCTTGCAAGATATTCTTCATGCATCTTCCAGACAATCTGTACAGCACAGCTGGACTCAGCTACCTTCTCACAACTTAGGGAATGCTGGTAGAAACACCCACAGAGTCGAAGTTTCCACTTGGTCTCACTGATTACCTCTCTGCTGAAACCTCCACCACTCTTCCCACAGCAGCAGCATTCAGGTTGGTCCTGATGTCTCAAAGGGCACTGTCCAATTTTTCAGAGTGAAACTGCCCAGGGTGGTGTCCCCACCTGATTACAAGAAGGCATGCATGTCCTGGACTTGCCTCAGGTGATGGCAGAGGCAAAGCAAAGCAGCATGTAACCCACACAGTACTCTTCCAGCTTCAACATCATGGCTCAGCCAGGAGGAAATCTCTCTTGGCTGCCTCTCCCTAAATGTTTATTCCAGTACTGCCTATCTTAACTCCTCCCCAGATCAGCAGCAGAGTCTATGACCCCACTACCTTTGGGCCTTTTTGGTCCTTTGTGCTTAAAACTGTATGAACAGGTATGACAGAAAAAGAAGGGGCAGCAGTTCAAAGATGACATGGCTGCAATTCATGGGGTCACAGCACCCAAGAGATTGAGCCCTGGGCAGAGATCTTGGCAGGCAAGGTGTTTTACAAATGATAAAAAACTTCCTCTGCCCTAGAAAATGGCAATTCCCACCCCAACACACAAATACTACCCAGAGCTTCATCTGCTGGGTTCTACATCACTCCATGATATTCCACAGCACATCTTGGGGCCTCGTCCAGAGGAAAGATGAGAAACCACCAGCCATGAAAGTGGGGTTCAGAGGGAACTACAGTGAGGCTCAATGGACTTTTTCCATGCTCTGCCACCACCTGCACCCATAATGTAACACTAACTCTCACACCGAGTGCTGCAGGTCACATAAAGCACAAAGCAGTGCTCGAGCTGCTGACCCAAAACCACCTTCAGTGTCAGGTACCAGCATCCCAGATTTCTCCATGGGAAGGAAGCTCCAGCCCCCCGTGCAGAGCAAGCTGTTCCCCTCTAAAAGCAGAAGGAACCTGTTGGACATGAGAGGGAGGAAGCAGAGTGCTGTCCCCCATGGGTGGCTTTCCCAGAGCCTCCATGTTCCAGCTTCCACCTCCTTGTTTGCTCTCCCTTGGAAACACAGGTCTGGAGTCCAGGGAACATTGTGCAAACAAGCCTAGACTATCTGGGAGATTTAAGATGACTGAAACTGCAGAACTGGACAGAAGTGGGCAGTCCATACAAATATTACAGTAACCCAACATCACAGAAGGACACTAGGGCATATTGGAAAGGGTGAAAGGGTTTTCAGGGCAATACATGAGACCTTGTACCCTGGAAAGGAGGGGTCACAGCTCAGGCAAGGATTATGACATTTGTGAGTGCAGAGCTGTTGGGGCAGCTCACAGACAGACATCCTTTCCCATCCATTTTTGACTGAACATCCTAGTCCCAGACAGAACACCCTGGCCACAGGCGCTGAACACCTTGGCCACAGGCACTAGAGCAGCGTGTGCCACCCCATGGCAAGCCCACACAATTAACCCCCACACATTTCCAAGAGCATTCTTCCCCTCTCACTTTGGGCTGGGCACAGAGCTGTGGGCAGGGCGTTGTAGCTCACTGCCAGCAGTGACCTTTGAGAGGTGTAATGAGAGAGGTTTACAGCTCACACAGCCATCCATGTTGACACGAGCAAGCTGTGCTTGCTACCAGCAGGTCCTTTTCCCTGGCTTACATCCAGGCCTTTAGGTATATCATGGATGACAGGTCACATCTCAGACACACTCACATTATGGCCAGGCTGGAGATGGCTTCCTGACCCATTCCCTCTGCTAGTGCCTGATTTCCCCTTCATCAACAGGAGCCAGCTCTCTCACCACTATCTGGTAAGGGGTCTACCCAAAGGCAGCTTCAAAAATGTTTAACTTTTCCTTTACCTGCTCCAGAGGATGGTGTCAGACTGTATCAGAGGGATCACAAGAGTGTCTGCTCTCCCTCAGAGGCACAGATATCCTGGAGCAAGGCAAACTGGTACTGCAAAGTGGACAAACAGCACAACATAGGGCCAGGCATCCTGGGAAGGTGCAGTCATGGCTGGAGCCACTTACATTGATTAACTGAGAATAAGCAAGAGCAGCAGAATGGCTTGCTTTCTTCCATGGTACAGTGAGAAGGATCAAGAGACTGATTTGTTCCTGTCTGGGCCTGCTCTGCAGCTCAGGGCTTCAAACCAAACAGGTCTGTAAACAGGAGCTGCCTGTCCACACCCCAGCAAGGGTGAAAGAGGGGAGAAGATGGACAAAACAACCCTGGCCACTCACCCTGAGGCTGCTGCTGGAGGAGAACAGCTCCAGATGCCAGATTGTCAGGAAGGAGTCCAAGGGTGTCAAGCCCATGACACAGCTGGGACTAGGCTGCACTGAGGGCTGTGGCACCCTGCACACTTGCCTGACTGCTCCTCTGCCCTGTCAGTGGTGCAGGCAGTGGCAAGCTGTCACAGCAATACCCTCCAGCATGCTCCCCTGTCTCCTCTGTCTCTGCTCCCCCTTGTTTGTGCTCTCCCCACTGCCCCAGACACAAAACACACAAAAGCCTCAACATACTCCTAAAACACAGCACCTTCACCAAGAAAGGAAATGGGGCAGAGGTGGAAGCCCACTCCCACAAGCCCTCATCTCTGCCCACCTCAGGGGCAAGGACCCTACTCTGGACCCAGGTGCATTGCAGCCCACCTTGTCTATTCTCAAGGCAAGGCACAGGAGAGCCACACTGACTGATTTGTGGAATAGAGGCCTTTTTAACTGCATCTCCTTTGTGCTGTGGCAGGCAGGGATCCTGGCCCACAGGGTCTGCTCCATGGGGGTGACATGCAGCCCCTGTCCAGTCCAGTCCATCACAGCTGCCTGCAGGTCAGAAAGCCCCAGGAGCTCTTTCTACATTGCAGTAGCACCAGATCTGATGGAAATGGGGGTCTCAGGCTCTTCTTGCTGCATCCTAGCAGGCACCTCCTAAACCTCTGCTCTCAGTTCCAGATAGTTTCCACTTCAGGCAGGTCTGTACTGCTGCATCAAACCTCACTGTGGCTTAAATCAGAGACAGGATTCTTTTTCTGTTCCTTGCCCTAAAAACTTTTCCCCTACCATAGCTACATACCACTAAAAAGTTACCCAGTCTGGGTGGTAAGCAGAGCTCCTCTCCCTTTCACCTCTCTCATACAGGCACAAGACACAAGGGGAAGACAAAGGACCCCCTCGAACTACACTCAGGAGTGATGCCTGTCAATATCTTTCAACGTGTAAATTCAACAACTTCGCAGACAAGCAGAAAAAAAAACACCTTCCCAAAGCTCTGCTTTTCTCTCTGTTCTGTGCATTCCCACAACCAGTTACATCACTTGAGGGTTATAGCAGAAGCTACCAAAGCCTCAGTCCTGATCCAGGATGAGTCATGGAGCTCCGGAGGCCATGTAACTTCCTTCTGATACCATCAACCATGCCTTACACAGCTAAAAATAAAGATGGGCCAAAACTGCACAGCCACATCTTGCCTCAACACGAAACTTAGCAATGCTTAGCACTGCTGAAAAATTACCTGAGCAGGTGGAAACCAAAAAGTGCAGAGGAGCCAAAAGTCTTGTGTGTACCAAGAAGGGAGAGGCCAGGAGGCCTCACCCTGTGCCACGCTGGAGAATGGTGGTGGCAGATGGCAAGTAGCCATCCAGCCATACAAAGATGGCTGGAGCCAGGAGCTCATCTCCCTCAGCAGTGGGCTTTGGAGTATTTCCAAACCTAGAAATTTTGTGGAACACTGTTTTTGACAATGCATGCTCCTGTTTGAGAAAACAGGAATCAACTGCTGCAAACAGGAAGGATGCCGCATTTTTGGCAGGAAAAGATTGAAAAGCTGCAGCCTGCTTCCCACCAGGCAACACATGGGCATCTGCAAAGCAAGGTCCAAGGGATGCTTGGAGCTAAAGGTTAGAAAAAGGGGTCAGATACAGCTGATATGGCTTAGATGTTGAGGTAAGTGAGGAATTCAAAGTTCTTCCCTGGGACACTGTGCCCAAGCAAAACCTTCACACATGAGGATACAGGATTCTCACACAGATCTTAACAGGAAGCTGTAGGATTGCACACAAATAGGAGCTCAGAGGGACACCAGCAACATTCAGAAACCTAAAATAGCCTCAGCAGATGATCCTCTGCTCCATTCTTGGGAGCAGCAAGAACTGAACAAGGATCCAGCTGTCCCAACACTCCCATGAACAGGATCTTTGAATGCCCGACCTATTTGCAACAGAGATGGTAGGGCAAACAGGGGATTCCTTGCATAACTCCAGTGCCAATATCCACAAGGAGCCCAGAGCCCCTGGCTCTGAAGGAGGAGGCAGCATGTTCTTGTGGTTTTCAGTGGAAAGACAACCTAGTGCTGCATCAGCTGGTCAGACTCTGGAACAAGGGCAGCCTACACACACCAAGAGAAGGCTGGAGGACATTAGGCTGACTGCTTTCTGTTGAAGATACAAACTCCACTTTGCCCAGTCATTAGTTTTCCCAACACAGGGTTCCATTCTATTCCCAAGAGAGGCACTGCAATTCTGTCCATGGGCCTGCAAGCTGTATCAGTATTCAGACTACCACCAACTGTACTAAACTGAACCAAAATTGCTAATTCAGCCCAAATGTAAACTCACTGATATGACCTGGTAAAGTGATATACAAACCAAAGAACAGCTTCATGCTGTGGCCAAGCAACAGGAAAAGCTGCTGCTTTACACATAAATGGGAGATTTGCTGTCCATGAAGACATTAAACTAATTGGTTAGCAAGGAGGGGTGGGAGAAAAGTGGATCCAATACTATGCTAGAGGGGTGCAAGCAACTGGCAGAGGTTGCTCAGAGAAGCTATGGATGCCCCATCCCTGTAGCATTCAAGGACAGGCCGGATGGGGCCCTGAGCAACCTGGGAGAGTGCGTGGCTCCCCTGGCCCATGGCAGGAGGGCTGGAATGTGATCTTTATGGTCCTTTCCAAACCAAGCCTTTCTATGCTTCTGTAGTGAGCCCTGTGTTAAAATGCCCCTTGTTTAAAAGTCAGGGAAGCCCTGAGAGGATGCTGTGAACCTAGTGAACTGGATCTACAAGCAGCTCCAGCTGAACTGAGAGCAAACTTTTTTGCTGGTCTTTGCCATGTCTCTCATCACTAAGAGAGATAGAAAATCCCATCATGGAACAGGTATTAATGAATGCCACAACCCAGCTGGATCAAGGGGCCACTCTGCTGTCACAGCATTGTGTGATTGGTAATCTGCAGCACAGAGCACTGGCATGAGCAGAGGACATCTTCTTTCCTTCTTTTCACCTTCACAGGTAAATCTATCAATTTGAGTACCCACTGTGAGTACCACTTCAGCATCAGGCTGAAGGATGAGATGGCCTGAGGCCCAGTTTCTAGTTGCCTCTGGACTGGTCCCAACTTCCCTGGCAGACACTTCAGAGGAAGAGCTGCAGAGCCTGGGCAGCCATGCATCCTAAGCTGTCTTCCCCATATCCTCTCTCCTGGCCAAATCACACCTGAGCTCTAGGGTGAGAGAAGGGTTCAGCTTGCCCTGCTGTAGGCACAGTCCTGATGAGGGCTCCCTTCCAGGTGAGAGCACACCATGCAGGTGGGGCAAGCACTGCTGGATTCTAGGCAGGCACACAAGCATCCACGGACTGGCCCACAGCCATCTCAGGCTGCTCATCTCAGAGCAGGTAGTATTTCCTGCCAGTGGCAATACAAAAACTACTGGTCCTCCTGAAACACTTCCTCTTAGCCTCACATACCAAAGCCAAGCTACAAAGTCCTGGGAAAATGCAGGGAAGACCCAAATGCTTCTAATAGGGAACACAATTACATCTGCCACAAGCTCTGGGTAAAGTCTCAGCTGGGCTCAGGTGAAGGACAGCAGGGACCTGCAGATGGAAAATGCTCCCAGTTCAATCCTGCTTGCATGCAGAAGGATGAGTGTGGCAAACAGCACAGACTGCAAGTTCCCAAGAGTTTAGAACACACCACCCTTGGGCTCCTAACAACTGTGTGCAGGGTTCAACACAGTCTTAGCAGTCTTAGCAGCACTGGTTCCACACACCCAGGTTCTCTTTGCCATGCTGACAGCCAGGTGGGATGCAGGAGCACCCAAAAAACCTTGGCTGTGGGAGAACCTCATCTGGGTGACATCTACTTTACAGAGTTATCCCTGTGAGCCAAGGGAAGGAGAGCACAGAGTTCCCTGTTTCTTCACACAGCCCTGAAAAGGGAAGGGAAATCAGTGATGTTTGAAAGTCGCTGACCTCAGTGTTGGGCTGAAGCAGACGGAGAAGGCAGCTCTCAGCTGTCAGCCCTTGCAGTGTGGCCTTGAGGTTGCTTGTTCTGGCTGCCTCAGGTTACCTGGAAAGACAAGTCCACACACACAGGTTTAGCTGGAACACTGGATGGGCAGTAACTGCTCTTCCAAGCCAAGTGAGTTAGTGACCCACACACAGAAATGAGAGACCCTAAGCACCTCACCAGCTCGAAGATCCCACCACATCTTTTACCAGTGCTGAGGCTGCCCTTCCAGCTGCTGCCCTGACTCCCTCCTGGGATCCAGCTACCTCCAGTTCCCTGGGCAACTCCCAAGTGGGCACACAGTTGGTTCCCCAGAGAGAGCTGCCAAGGTCACATTCACAATCTCCCTTCCCAGATTTCAGTGGGAAAGAAAGGCCTTTCTGTGCCTTTGGCTTTGTTCTTGTCCACCCACACAGCTGTAGGTTTCTCCACCACACAGGCTTTGCTGTACTCGAGTAAGGGCACTGGCATATGGTTTATCTGCAAGAACAGGCGCTGGCTGTGGTCCCCACAGGCCACCTGCTAAGCCACCCCATGGAGACACAGAGCCAGGCCAGGGAGGGACAAACTCCACTGCTGGAGAGACACCCCTCCCAACAACCCAAACAGACCAAGACAAATCCAGTGCTGCAGCGTTTCCCAGGCTACAGGGAAGGGAGAAAACGACAATTGCTTAATAGAAATCTCCGAGAAGCCTGCCAACACCATCACAAAGATGTTGTTTAAGTCTCCTCCCCAGGCTCCCAGTGCTCTAATTGCAGACCACTGGAGATCACACTTCGTGGGGGCTAGATCCACGTGCATAGCAGGTCCTGAAAACCAGGATGGTACCAGCCTCCCCAGGATCAGGTCTGACCTTCCCCTGGCCACAGGCATGAATGGGCAAAAGCTGCAGTGAGGCAGTCCCTGCTCCCCAGCCTGACCATCCACACAGGCAACCACCCTGCAGCACCACCACAGCCCAGCCCAGCTGTGAGCAGAGCTGCCATGCCGGGGAGCAGAGCACTGCGGGCAGACAGGCTGCCAGTGCCCCAGGAGCACAGCCTTCACAGCGTGGGGCAGGGAGGCAGGGCCACACTACCCTGCTGGGCCTTCAGCCCTTAAAACAGTCCTGAGGGCACCCAGAGTCTGTGCTTAATGACACCTGCACTGGCATCCCAGGAGAAGTCCCACCCGGAAGCTGTACCAGCTAGGCACAAGGGCTATCGTTCTGGAGAGCTTATAAGCAGAACAAGCCCCAGTAAATGTAGCATGTGTATATGTAAATATATATATATTGAAAACCCTCCACCAAGTCCCTGCTCTAGCACACTGTCTTTCAGAGAAGGCTCAACAGGCGCTAAGCCTGAGCAGTGACAAGAATTGCTTTGGACATGGCTGAAGTACTGCCACCCACATACTGCAGCAGCACAGGAAGCGATGGCAATGTATCTGACAGGGATGGGTTGAAAACACTACCCAGGAAGAATGCAATTACCCCAAATGGACCGAGGCCAGGAGATCTGGATTACCACCTCGGCTCTTGCATAAAGGGCTTTGCATCTTTGTTCACATCCAACAACAAGAATCTCAGGGTTTACATCAGCCCTGGCCTGGGACATGGTTTCATTACTGAAAAGCACTTCCAGCTGAATCACTAACTTCCCATTTTGCAGCACAGAGGACTCCTTTGAAGGTTTCCCATCCAAGTACTGCTCTAACATCATACTGCTTAGATGGGGGGGTGTCCAGGCCACAGGAAAGTATGACTGCAAACCACTGGCCAGTCCTGAAAAAGCTCTCTAAAATGCAGAGCATGTGAGCCCAGCTGCTCTTCATTCAGGATTCACAACCAGCTGAAGACGCAGACGGAAACAGGGGGAAAACATGTTAATTGGCAGCTGGGCATTCACTGGCCAAGCAAGGGAGACTGAGAAAGAGAGTGGCAAAGCCAAAGGGAGGATGAACAGAGACACTTCCTTGTCAAAGAAAATAATTTTTAAAGCAGGCCTCAAACTTTGTGAGAACAAGCTATCTGGAGGCTATATTCACCTGGCTCACTTGCTCATAAGCAAAAGCAAAATGAAATAACAAAAGAACAGAGCTGGTCAGAAAATAGGTCCCAGAGAGCAGAGGTGCCAGGCACTGCAGACAAAAGGAAGGATCAGAAATATGGTAACATGGCATAACCAGGACACAGAGACCCACACAGCTCCCTGGAGCAAGGGGGTCCCTGGGAATTATGCAATATGGAGAGACATCAGGCAAAAGCCTCTCACAGAAGAGTCTCACAAAGTAACCTGCAGCAATCTCACCAAGTAACCTGCAACAAACCATCTGCCAGCATACAAATATCTCCTTTCAGGATTTCTCCCATGCTGCCCTTCACACCTGTCCTGTTTCAAACCCGACTCATTAATTCCTCCAGATACCAAAGCCTCTGATAATTTGATTACAGTTCCATTGACAGCATGCTGAGGACACCACTTTTCCAACCATATGGCTTCACTTTCTCCTTTCATGTCTGTGGTCACATACCTATCAACAACAGGTTTTCTTGTTCTGCATCAGGAATTGTCCCGGCCCCCAGGCATGGTGCATTTCCACACAGCACACGATGGTGCCAACCAGATCTAGCAGAGGACAAACACGGGCAGGCCCAGAGCAGTGTGAACATGTTAAAGACTTGGGAAGAGCCAAGAGTCTTTGACCTTGAAGACTCAGATCAATAACCATCCCCCTTCAATCACCCTCACACTCAGAGAGCAAAGTTTGGGTATCTCTGGCCTCTGGTACTCAGCACAGTCATGCAGAAATGTGCCAGGGCAAACAGCCTGTAGCAGACAGCAAGGAGTGAGCCCAGGGGCAAAGATGTGCTTCTCTGCCCTCAGAGGTCCCTTGAATATAGGGAGGGAACTTCCTCCTCCTGCTCTGTGTGCTCAGAGAGAGAAGAGAGCCAAGAGGCTGAGAAAGCTCAGCACCAGCCAAGGGAGAGTGTAGGGGCCTTCCTCTGCTTTGGAGTAAGCCAACAGGAGTGAAAGAGCAGCCCGACCAGTAAAATTTAAATTAACTATAATTCCCTAAAGGCCACTTCTGGAGAGGGAAGACATGAAAAATAGAACATGGAGCTCTGCAGAGCAACAAGAGAGCTCCTCAGCAAGCTGTGCTCTGAATAGCAGAGGTCCCACAGTGCAGAGTGACCCCACCAGCTTCACTTCTTTCAGGGGATAAGAAACCACTCTCACATGGGGAAACAAGGAGGGGTGAGTGGCACAGCTTAAACAGCCCCAGCACTGCTCCAACTGTGGTTGGACCCTTGTCCACCAGCCCAGCTCACCAAGGACCACAGCTGTACAGCTGTGCTGACAGTAGGGCTCTGCTGTACTGACCACTCCAGGCTCCACAGGAAGGGACGTGTCCAGGCCTCACCAGAGTAAGCAGGAATCCAGACTTATGGGGAAATCTTACAGGAGCAGGGGCTGGAGGTCAGGCGAGGGCGAGTGTTGGCTCCTTGGCAACACACACTGGCAGCAGCGTCCCTCGGATCCAACCCTGTCCGAATCCCTCAGCCCTGCAAACTCCCACCAGTGCCCTGCCCTAGTGCAGGGACTGCATGCTGGGACATGTGGAGTCCCTGTCAGGGCCCCGCCACTCTCTCACGCCAAGACCCACACCATGGGAATTGCTGCTGTGAAACAAGGCGCTGACGAGGCTTTACAGGATGACTTCACTCTCCTGGTCCTCAACCTAAAGCCCAGCCCTGCCAAAAGTAACTCCAGCACTATCACTCTGGGAGTTTTCTTCTGTGTCACCTGCCGGACCTTGTTCACTCCTCGTGTTACCAAGCTTGCCAAGACACTGCTTCGTGTCAGGGTTCAAGCCTGCTACACTCTCCACAATTTCCCAACTTCCCCGCTCTGCTGATGCCAACAGATATGATTCAAGGAGAGGGCAGGTCTGTAAGGAGATCTCTTCTTGCCTGATGTTTTTAAAAAGGCAATGAGTGGAAATTACTTTTTAAATTTAAATTTAGAATACAACATTCCTCTACCATACACTTTTCACAGCAGCTGCAAATTCCATGCTCCTTCTTTCAAAGAAAAATAATAAAAGGAGCATGGAAACCCCAGAGGCAAGTGTCTCCCCCTCGCACTGATGGATCATGTCCATGGGTGGGTTGTGAGCAAGCCCACCTCCCCGACATCCCCCACGCAGCCATTCCCTCTGCCTCCCCGAACAGGCCACCTCTCCAAACATGATACCGCCGAGCGCACGCTGCCTGCGTGATTTCTGTATAAAACGCTTGAAAACCTCGCTAGGTCGGCAGCTGCTGATTTCG
>VYXF01006995.1:0-116119 GCA_013397295.1 Polioptila caerulea
AAATATATTAAAATAATGTATGAAGTGGTCTACTTTTATATTTTAAGAACTCCTTTTTTGTCCAGCTTTTGCTTCATGATGATTTTGTGATTGAGACTATTGTGATGTGTATAGGGAGAGACTGGATTATGTGGTGTTTGTTTTTCTTTTTTTAGGGAAAAAAACAGAAATACTTTAAAAAAATTTTGTGCTGCCTTCATAGAAAAGGTAGAATAAAGGAGAAAATAAACTTAGAAAAATAACTCTTTTACTAGTTGATTTGAATGACATTTGGAAAGAATGAGGATAAGTGTCACCATTAAGGGAGTCATTTTGTTATTTGATTTAGAATATGTTAATGAGGTAATTTTTAAAATCTAAAGGGATTTAGTTGAATTTAAGAAATAGCTTTATACCTTGGCATTTTATTTCTTGCTTTAGAGATTGTTAAGGGTTAGCTGAGTTTATTATAGAAGCTGAGAGTTCTGTTTGTTCTACACTTACAGGGTTTAAGTTGTGAGCTCTGTTCTTTTAGATAATGACAAATATTTATATCTGAGCATTCAAAATTTAAAATATGATTTGTTTTTTGTGCAGATAGTACAGGTATGATGGGAATGCAACCCTCACCTAGTCTGGATCCTCCTTTAGGCCAGGCCCCAGTGGAGCCGTCCATGTAAGTATTATCTATATTCATATCTTTTGTGTGTATTTATCTGTATTGATATTCTTTTTGTGTTGGTAATATTTTGCTGAGAACAGATATGCTTTTGAAATAAAATGTGTTGAAGACAACTCTTCAAACTTCTAATTAAGGATTTCTATCTAGACAATAACAGAATAGTTCAGTGAACTGCTATTTTCATATGGATTTAAGAAAACGTTTGGGATTACAACTCCTAGGCTATGGGAAACAACAGCTCTTTAATCCTTCAGGAGGGGATTTAAATTTTTTTTTTCAAATTACCCCCCTCTGGACCTGGTGATGTTTTACTTTAATATGTGTGATTTTTCAATTTAGAAGTAACATTGGACAGAGGTATACAGGAGAGAGACAAAGAAGCAAAGGAGTGTATTCTGAAGAAAAACCAAAACTTTCCAAAGAGACAGCATTATCTTATCAACAGGAATTACAACAGCAGGTACTGAGTGATAAAGCTTCTGACTCTTTATTCTTTTATTTTTTGACATATAATGGTTGGAACTATAATACTCTTTCAAACAGTTTTATGTAGCTTATAAATAAAAAGCTTTTTAACGTTTCTTCCTTTCATCTTCCTTTCAGCCTTAACTTCCTTTCTCTGACCCTGCTTTGGCTCATTTTAGCTCTTCAGGTGGACAGTAAGCTCTTCAAAATTTTGTCAGAGGCAGAGAGAATGTTAAGAATGGTACAGCAAACAGATCAGTCCCAGGCATGTAGCTTTGTATAATTATTTTCATGAACACAAGAACCTGCATCTTAAAAGGAATGGCTTGTATTGCTCTGATATTCCATGATCACTATAATGATTAGGAACAGTCTAATTTCTCTAAGTTCTTTGTGATCATTTGGACACTAATTCAAAGGTTTGCCTCATTTTTATTTCCAGGGTGTTTGTAGGTGGTGTCTTCTTTTTAGCTTCTGTTTTGATAGACTAGACAAATTTTTTGGATCTCCTGTTGCAGTAGGCATCTGAGTCTTGTACTCACTTCAGTGGCTTTTTGCTGCTGCACCTTGTGGGAGTTTATAGTTATAAAATGTATTTGCCCATGATGAGATGTTACTTCTGCAGAAATTCTCCTAGAACCCAGTTTAGGGGCACTTAACATTTTCTTATCTTATTTTTAATGTATTTCTTTGTTAGAGGTAAATAATACCTATAAAAATACTGTAATTCTAATTACGTTTGTGCTTGAGGGATAAAGGAAAGACTGTCAACCAAGGTCCAATAAAGAATAGAATAACCATTTAGGAATCGTGTCAGATACTGTACATATGGTTTTCTGAGGGCATTTTCTCACTATAGTCCTAAGTAAGTATTGCCTTGCTATATGAGAGACTGCACAATTTGACGTAAATGTCTAATAAACATGACATGATGCAGTCTTCCATAGTTGTTATGGTTCAAAACAATCAGAGAATATTCTTCTTTTTGCTATAGGGAAACCTGACTGATGATTTCTGTAAACAGTTGAAGGGGCTAGACTTTGTTGACTTGTTACATCTCTTAAGGAATTGTGATTACTTAATAATGGGAAATTAGAGAATCATAGAGTGGCCTAGATTGGAAGAGAGCTTAAAAATCATCTAGTTCCAACTCCCCTGCCATGGACACCTCCCACTAGACCAAGCTGTGTGATGCTCCATCCAGCCTGGCCTTGAACACTTCCAGGGATGGGGCATCCACAGCTTCTCTGGGAACCTGTGCCAGCGCCTCACCACCCTCATAGTGTTTTATCTAATTAAATTTATCTAATGAAATGTTTTTCTAATGCACACAAGAAATAAACTTAAGAAAAATACAGTAATATATTTCAACTACATGAATAGTTAATGTTTTAAAAGCTTTGAGTAGAAGATGGACTTTTTAACAGCTGTTCACTTTATAAATGCTACAGTTATTAGAAACCTTAGTTACAGAAATGATTTTGAAGAAAAAGAAGAACAAAGCATATGAACATTCTTGTGTTATGTACGTAGATTGTAGTGAATTACTGCAGAAAACTGTTTTATGAATGATATAGAATTGTGTAATGTTCTGTTGAGGCATTTATTATTAGGAGTCATCTCCATTTCCAGTCTAAGCTTTGATAAACAAGAGATACCAAATTGAGAGAAGGAAGTGCAGTAATATTGTAAAATTTTGCCTATTTAATTTTCAGGCAGTATAAACATCTGTATTAAAGATCCAAAGATATGAAACTTTTGATGTAGTGCAAATGTCAAATGTGGACATTTCTGGAGCTAGGAAGTCATACAATGTGTAGGATGTTTCTCTGATTATGCCCAACTGGACCTGTTCATTTTGACAACAGAATTCAATGCACTGTCGGCAGTATAGACAGTGAACTGTTTGGATTTTCTTGCTGTAGATGAGGGAAATAGATAATGAGAGCATTCAGTTTGCTCTGTTAACTTTTTATTAAACTTCTATTTAATGTGATATTGTTGTGAGACTAACTTTGGTTGGTTTTTAGATAAGAGAGAGAGAAGAGCGACGCAGACAAGAGCGAGAGGAGAAGGAGAAGTTAGAAGCAGAAATGAGGAATTACAATCCCTGGGGAAGAGGTGGTGGTGGTGCTCCTCTCAAAGATGCAGAAGGAAATCTAATAAGTATGTTTGTGAGAATTATGGATTGTCTTTTCAATTCTGATGTTTTCTTGCTCTTGTGAGGGCTCTGTTCAGCTGTATTATTCTTTGATTTGTAACACTGGTAGCCCTTGACAAATAAGACTTATTTGTTTTAAGGAGATGCACTCCAGGAATAGTTGAGTTATTATTTTGGTTTCTGTAGAATCATTCAAAGAGTACAATCCTAACAAAATGGGAAGCANCAAGGAGATGCACTCTAGGAATAGTTGAGTTATTATTTTTCTGTAGAATCATTCAAAGAGTACAATCCTAACAAAATGGGAAGCACAGAATATGTCAACTATAAGTGAAGACACAATACAGTTGTAAAGGGAGAAAGAGGAAAACAAACTGTTATCATCATCTGCAATACAAATGTGCTAAAGTTTGTTGTGAAGACTTTTATTTAAACATGTCCTAGGAACAGGTTTTTAATGTTTTTTCTTTTAAAAAATTATTTCTAGACTTAGAAATCTCTAATTCTGATATGAAAAATGGAAGTGTGTTTATATAAATATACAAAGCTAAGTGGAATATTTATACTTCCTGAAGTAACACTGCTGGAAAATGGCTATATAAAGAGCTCTCAGCAGTAATGGTTTTTAGGCTTACTTTTTTCCAAGAGCTGTTTTATACAAGATGGGAGTAGTGACCTGGAAGATAGCTATGGTCTAGTTGTTCATTTACCCTTCCAATAAATCATGAAATACTTACTGGATAACAGTTTAAATACAAAAGTAATTAGTTTTAGTTGTATGACACCTGAGCAGCATAAATCAAAATTAATAGTATATTTTGAGATTAGTGAGTGACATTTAAGTGCTTTTTAAAGATTTTGTGGCAAAATTACAAGTTTAGAAGCTTGTATTAAGGATCCAAACTTGTGTTTAACCTCAGTGCAGATAGAGGTGTTCATACTGGCTGATTTCAGGTGTGGCATTTACGTGTTTGGCTTCTTCCTCTAGGCTTTAACAATGGTGTGACTGGAAATGTAAAAGTCTCATACTGGCCTGAGCTCTGCATGTAACTGCTGAGAAGCTTATCTCTGTGTGTAAATGAGAAACCAAGAGAAAGAAGCTTCTTACCCTGTTTTCCTCAATTAAATATGTAAAATACTTTTCCCACCGTAGCTTGGCAGCATGATGGATAAGCTACAAGTCAAGTGTTGTGAAACAGAACATACTTTCTACAGTAATTTTTTTATGTGGTGTTACTTGTCTTTTTATCCTCTTAAAAATGTCTGTAAATAGCTTTTGAGACTCTGCTTTATGCAAAGGTTGCCTTACAGGGAGGATTGGAATTTAAAGCTCTTGGAATCTGTGTGCTGAAAAGACTACAGTAATTTATAATTATCAGAAAGACTATTTCAAAAGGTTATCTAAAAACTGTGAAGTACTTTTTTGTTTTGAAATGAGCCTTCTAAGTGTAGTATGGTAACAATTAAAAATGAGATGAAAATTAACATCTTTGATCAGGCACCATGTAAATTTTGATGAAAATATTGGATAATGTTGCTTTGCTTACATATTGAAACCCTCACCTGGATTGTTACTGAAGACCAAAATATACTTCAGTGCTTCAATTGCACTTATTTCCCTCAACAGTAATTAGAGAGATTCAGCACTTAAAATATCAATACTAAACTCAAAAGTATTTTACAGCTTTAAGGAGATAGAGGAAAGGATGGTTTCTAAATATCTGCTTGTCAACACAGACTTGTCAGTCAACTTTGAGTTCTTTATCTTTCCATTTAATAGCATTTTGAGGCAGGAGAGAAGGGAGGTTTGTTCTGAGGAATCATTCCTGACCAAAGAAAAGCAACAAAATACATCTTTTAATCTGTTAGCTAATAGTACCTGATTATTAATATCTCACCCTTAGCCTCTGTATTCTTGTCTTTGTCTGAATGCTTAGGAAAAGTGGAATCTGATCAAAACCCCCTCTATTATGAAGAATCTACAGTGAACCTGTCTTTATGAGATTAAGATGCTATAAACAGTTATTTCCCCTTTCCTTTAGCTGACTTGAATATCATGCACAAGCGAAATGAAGAGGCATATCATAATCCAGAGACAAGACTAAGTGAAGATAAAAGGGCTATTGTTGACCTAAGTTTGGCCTCCTCGAGACCTGAGAACTCAGAAGCATCTACAAATAAAATAGCAGGTTTTTAAGAATACTGTACTAATCCCCTAACTATCCATAAGTCCTAGTGATCAAAATTCCATAGTTCTTTACCTCTTTCTGGTAGTCCTATGATAGTGTTAGTGCTCTCTACCTGTGAAGTCAAGTATCATGCTTCTTTCCCACATTTCTTTGTTTCTGTCACTGTGTGCTCTTAAAATCTTACCTGTCTTGTCAGTCATGATAACTAAAGCTGGTTTAGCCCTGAAGAGCCAGGATCAGTATATTTGTTTTCCAGATTCAGTGTTTTCTAATCGAAACTTTGTACATATTTGTCTTATTTTTAAATGACACAGTAATGTAGTGTACACAGTAATGTACACAGCTCTGTAGTAGGTGAGAATGTGGAATAAAAGGAGGTCTTCAGGTGTATGATGCTAGAGGTTAAGGTGAAATTGGTACAGTAACTAGGTTAACAAGTTCTAAAAAGTTGCAGGTAAATTGGGTGCATATGGAGCCCTGAATTTTGATGTATTTTAAAACTAATGCATCTTTATCTTCTTATGTTTTGTGAGACATCTAAATGAGAGCGCTGTGTTGCTCCAGACCTGTCCCTAGTTTAGGATGGGCAAATGCCAAGATTGATGTTGATCTTCTCAACTCAGCTTAGGTGCTACTTTTCCTTCTCTTGTTTGAATTGTTGCACTTCTTAATAAATAATTACATGGTATTTGGGGCATGAATCTATGTTGCACAATTGTAATGCAGCATTCTTGCCAGTGACTTGTATTCCTTCTGTCCCACCTCTCTCTCTTCATCCCAAACATATTGTGTATTTAACCATTTAGTAAGAAGTGAAACAGGAAGGCTGATAAAGTAATAATGTAAGACAGGCAAGAGCCCCCAGGTTAGATCACTTATTTTGGTATCAGGAGGTGGTGCACATCAGTGATGGGAACTTTATAGTCTTGCACCTTGAATTTCATCAGCCATGTGGATGAGTGGTGGTGTGATGTTTTGGTGGGTTTGGTTACTTGGTTTTGTGGTTTTTTTTTTTTTGATACACTGCCCTGTTAAAAGAGGAACTTGCAGGGTACTAGCTGGTACACAGCAAGCATTTTCCTTGTTATTTTCCACAGTAACTTGTCTGTCTTGTACCCATGCCTTCTAGATGGTATATAAAATTTATTCTGCTTTTTTATATGGCAGTAACTCCATCATGAAATAGCCACATGTAGATTTAGTTACATTTTGGAAGGATTCAAGCAGGGCTTCCATGTAAGGGAAGATAATCTCAAAGTGTACTCCTTGGTATGCAAACACATGCCCTAAGGCTAGGCTGTAACAGTAAACATGTGCATTCCTGTGGGAATACTTTAATGTGTTGTTTGTGCTCTCATCTGACTTGGGTGTTACCTCACCATATAGGGAAATGTTCATCTCAGCTCAGTGGAGCTATTGCTCTTGCACAGCTTTGAGGGCAGACATGATCTGAGTGAAGAACATGCTGCATGAGCTGGAAAGTTTACACAACTTACTCTACTTTTCCTTTACTTCCGTTCTTTCTCCTCTGCTTCTTGTAGGGATTCCGTTCTGCAAAACCTGCTCTGTGTGGTATCTGAATTAATCCTGTGTAGAGCTTTGGGGACTGTATGGTTATGTTGTGGTCGTAACTCAGGGCTAAAGGAAACCTGACACTTCAAATTTTATAGTACAGAAAATACTTTATACTGGCAGAATTCAGATTTCTGACTGCTTCGAATTTTATTTGCCACTCTGGGGCTTTGCTTTTTGTAGCATCCTTTGCTATTTTGTGTGAATATGAGTTCTGTTAGGATGCTCTGTTTTTAAAGAGTGAATAAACCTGAGGAACAGAACTGTGTGTTCTAAGTCAGGGGAATTGCAAGCAGTAAAGTTACGAGATGTAAAGTATTTGCTATTCTAATTAATTTGCAGGTAATGTTCTTAGCTACTAAGCTGTAGATTGAGCAGTAGAATAGCTGACTTTAGTAGGTGTTTTTTGGAGAAATGCAACTGGCTTGGATGGTATTAAACAGTAAAAACCTGGCAATTATTCCGGGCAGAAAATGTAAGAACTTTCAAGCCTAGCTATAGCCCTGAGTTACAGCTGTCAGAAGCTTCCTTTTGAAACAAGGGTCTCGGATTCCCCCGTCCTCACTCTGGCTTGCTTTCTTAAGTTTTGTTTGTTTTTTTCTGTAATCTTTCCCCTCCCTTAGGTATTACATTTGCACAGGCCTCTCCTTTTGCTCGAGGTAATGTGTTTGCTGAACCTCCATCTCCAGAGCAGCTTAAGAGACAGGAATCCTACAAGAACTTCCTGCGTCTACAGGTGAATGCTCAGGCCAGATATCATCTGGTGACATAAATTGTAAAAAGAGGGTTTACAGTCAGAGTAAATCATCACTGCTCACCAAAGACCTTACCTGTGCTATCACAGCCAATTCTGTACACAAGAGGTGTACTAAGAGCTACATACTATAGAGTTTCTTGGATTTTGGCTTATGTGATAGCATCACTTAGACAAGCATTTCTTAATAGTTGGCTTCTTTCATCTAGGCTCTTTTTTTTTTTGAAGTACAGCTCTCTAAATATGGTATTGAGTTCTGAAACTGCATGCAGTACAAGGTTGCATACATAAATGACTACAGAAACCAAGATGTTTGCCCTTGGAGGTTTATTTGATAAAAATGCATGTTCATAGAAATGAAATGGTGATCAGTCATAGAGTATTATTTATTGGTGTGTATATAAAACCTGATTGTTCTTCAACCAGCTTATGTCTTCTGTCCATGATACCTCACATTTAATCTTGTACTGCACAAATTAAATATCAGTGTAATTAAATACCATTATCAAGGAAATAATAGATAATTTACAAGACTGCTAAAGTCATATGGTTGTTTGATGTAGATCTCTTGAAGAGAAAAGATCAAAGGTTTTTTTCCATGCATAGGGCTGCCAAATAGACTAAAGAATGGGCAGATCTTTTGCTTCAGTATGTCAGCAGTTTGTCTAATAATACTGCAATTGTGGAATGGAAAAAGAAAATTACCATATCTTTCTGGTTTCCCATCTTCCATTATTTAATCAGTGAATAAAAGTGTTATTCCAGCACATCTAGAATATAGCATTAGGAAATATTCTAGTTTTATTAGTAGTGTTTATAAGTAGTTTTCCTATAGAGAGGTGTCCTGGAGAGGTGGCTCCAATGACCAAAAAGAAATAGTAAATTAGAATCTCATTTTAAGGGAATTCTGAAGCTGAATTACAAAACAGGCTCTAGGATTCTTCCAGTTGCACCTATAGCTTTTGATTTTGCAAGTAGGTGCTGCAGAGATCATGGTGGTAAGTGTTGTTCATCAGATTGTTACTGGCTATTGACAGTTGAGTACTTTGTTTTGTTTTTAAGATTGAAGAAAAGAGACGTAGGGAAGAAGCTGAGCGAGAAAAACTTAGAATGGAAGAAGAAAAAGAGGAAAAACGACTCGCAGAGCAGAGGATGAGAATTCAAAAAGCATATGAAGAGGAACTAGAGGAGAGAAGGAGGAAAGATGAGGAGGTATAGTATTTTGATACTTTGACTTCTTTCCATCTTAAACTAACCCTTTGTAATGTTTGCTGTCTAGAAGGTAAGCTGAGAAGCATCCTGTGAATCAGTCTTTGCTTTTAAATGGGTCTCCATTAGGCACAGGAGAGGTGGAAAATTGTCAGCATTAACTAGCCCATTCTTCTGACTCTATGGTATACTACAAACTTGAAGTGCTGTTAATTCTTTCAAGAGAAAACCTGTAGTTTTATAAATGACAGTGGTGCTCTCCTTTCTAAAAAAAGTTGGTGGTGAGACCAATAAAAAGCTTTATCAAATTGGTGAATTAAAAAAATATCATCCCAGTTTTTGTCTTAAATCTAGCTCTTATGGAATTATTTAAAAAATGTGCAGGAATATTCTGTAAAGACTTTTTTGAATTGGCAAGGAGGTACCTTTGAGAATACTGCTTGTTTTGGACGAATGCCAAGCAAATCTAGTGAATACTTTTCATGGAGCTAATTTCAAACATAAAACAATACCCATGGATTTAATTCATACCCCAAATTTTTACTTCTTGGGTTTGCATTTTTTGATAAATTTGCATTATTTAGAATATAGTAAATAATTGTAGGAAGAGGACACAAGGCCATCAGAGAAGGAGTTGTTCAGTGCCCTGTGGGATTATGGAAGATAAGATTAGGATGTAGGACTTGAAAATTTCCAAGATGGAACGTTTATCTTATATTCTAAATTCTCCTTCCCTAGTATGAGTTGGATGAGCCTTGTCTTGTGGATAGACCAGAGCTGGTCTAACAGAGAGCAGGGAGCTAACTGGTGTCATTGCTATTCACAGGCACCCAACTAAAACTGAGACCAGATGATAATTTCTCTGTGGTCTTGTGATAGTGTGGTGCATGTCTGCAGTATGTTTTATTTGAATCTGATTTTTTGGAAATGACTCCTAGAGTTTAGCCTTAGCTGATGGCAGATTTGGGGTCACAAACTAGTGTTTGTAGAAGTTATTAGGCATTCTGTTTAATGATGTTAGCAAAGCCAGGGCTGCTGCTGTTTGATATTTGCATGAGATATATTTTAATTCAGATATTTTAAGTCAGATTAATGAAATATGCTTTTTTATTTCATACTAATCACTTTGATGTGTAATTTTAACTTCTCAAAGAGAAAGAAAACAAAACTTTAGTAATTGAGTCTTTTTTATGTATTAATTATATTACAGCGAAGATTGAGAAATAAAGAAGTAATCCAATTAAATATAGAAAGGAAAAAAGAGGCAGAAAAACAAGGGAAAAAAAACCAAGAAAAGCAAGAGGAACAACTTAGACAATATTTTGAGAAAGAAAAGATGGAAGAGGAAAAGAAGATGGTATGTTCAAGTGACTTTCTTAGACAACTTCTAAAAATAACTGGATTTTAAGGAAATCACATGATTTCTTAGACCTCTACCTTCAGTGTTGTTCCCCTCTAATCTTATCAATCTGCAGTATACTTAATGCACTAGCAGAGAACAGCTGATGGAAAAATCAGACATACTGCAGTAGAAACATATCTTGTTGATCAAATTTGCATTAAAAAATAGTAAAACCAAGATTAATAATCTGCACTCAATAGTTGATTTTTATATCTGCTGTTAAATACTGTGACTAGCATTTGCTGAAGTGTAAATACAAATAAAATTGTTTATTAGAGGACTGGTAGGGTTGTTAATCTTGAACAATGATCATTTTGGTCATTTAATTATTTTCCTTTGACCTGGATGATATAAGAAATCCTTCATATAGAATTCTGATGGACAAAATCTAAGTAAATTACAAAACTCTCACTCTTATAAAATTTGTACTAAATTTCTGTCATTTCTGTAAAGTGGACAGATATAAAGGAAGTGTCTAGAGGAAAAACATATGTAACTGAAATATAAATTAAGATAAAAACGCCCTACATCATAGGAAAAAAGTATTAAAATTTCTATAGGTAGAAAAATCACATGAAATAATTTTTGCAGTCATTTTGTGCACTTAGGAACATTATTTTCTGTCAGAGGGAAAACACTAACAAAACTTTCCCTGTCCAAAGTAACACTTTATTCAGAAGCTGTAGGAATGTAGTTTCAGTCTTGGCTTCCTCCCTGCAGTTGTCACGACAATCTTCACCCGTCATTCCCGCTCTTCAGAACAAGTCAGCAAGAAAAGAAGAAAGGATTCCCTCTGCTGAGAGCCATCTGTCTTACTGTGCACAGGTATGATTGTTATAGCAAACTTCTGCTGGTTTATTTCAGGCAGTACAGTGTGGGAAATCATGCCAGGTTCTTAACGTTTGCCGGTTATTACTGGAATGGCATGGATAATGAGGCAGTCTTTACATTAATCAATCTTGGAGCTTTGAAATTTAAGGTTAAATTATATTTCGAGTATTAAATAGTTTTTTTTTTGGTGGTGTGTTATTTTAATTTTTTTTCTGCACGTGCATTTTCTGTAGGAATGGGTACCTCATTTTTGAGAGGACATAAACTGTCCAGACCCTTACCAGGGGTCTGCTGATCTCAAGATTTAGGATAAGAAAGTTTACATGTAATCTAGCAGTTCATTGTTTTCACTCAGAAAAACTTAGCTCAGGCATGAATTTTAATGTTGATTTGTAGCTACTGACATTGTGTAATCTTTTATGTTTTTGAAAGTGCAAGATGATTATTACTCTTAATATGCTTTGCTTTCTTCTCTGCATCACAAATGAGTTACAGTAGTTGTTCTGAGACCGCTCAATTCTTTTATTTGATAATCTTCTCTGGGGCTTTTTTGGCTTTTAAAATAAACTTCTAGAAGAGAGTAGATTAAATAATTGTTCATGATATTTGAATCTCAGGCTATATTTCTGTCTTTCTATTGAAAAAGTGTTTGCTTGTTTCTTACCAACTCTTTGTCTGAACTGTGCTAAGTATTTTATAGTGCAATTTCAGAGAATATTTTACATGTTAAACCATTGCTTTCCTTAAATTTCCTGTGAAGAATCCTCTGGAAGCAGGTCAGTTTATTTCTTTAGCAGTACCTGGAATAGATTTGTTTAGAACTCTGAATAGTGCATTATAGGCATTGCCATAGTAATTTGGATGGTACATTTTAAGATCAGATTTAAAAAACCTTAGGCATTTACAACCAGTAAGGTTACTGTTCTGATTTCCAACTGTTAATGTAAATTAGATGTAAAATATGAAATAAAATGTTCTGTAATTTCTTCCTTTTCAAATTACATTTCATGTTGGTGATGATCACCAGGATCCTGCACAGCCAAGAGCTCCTTCTCCACCTGTGCCTGCTAGAAGAAATCAGCTGCGTTCGTTAGGTGCGTGTTTGGCTTCATTGCAAGCTCGCTTCCCATTACAACAAAACCTTTCTTCATTACAGCTCCTTTTCTTGCCTGCAAAAGAATAGCCCTTTAAAGTTTGCATCTCTGTCTAGGTAATTTCTCTCTCTTAGTGCTTTCAATGTGTTAGTATGGTATGTCTGTAGTTTTAAGACAAAATTAAAAAAAAAGCATTTATTATGCATCATCATAAGGAAATATGTTTTTGTAAAACCTCTCATAATGGAATGGTCTGCATGGGAAGTGCTGGATCTCTTGGAACAGTGGCCACAATATGGCAAAACTGGAGAGTTTTGGATTGGCTGAGTGAGGGATTAGATCAACAGAGTGTAGAGTGTTGCAATTCTAACTCTTAAATTCTTCCCACCTTTGTTAGTCTGTCTAATCCTCTTCTCATTCCTCTTAGCTTTTACTGGTGGTTCTAAAATTCAGATGTGCTGGAAGGATCTCCTTTGCTTTTTTTTTATATCAGTTATCCTGGCAATATGTGGGTGGAAAGCAGTAATTTTTCTGCTGTTACTTTTTTTACAAAGATGTAAGAAACAAAACATGAAATGTAACAGTAAGTGATGCCCTAAAAATACCAGCCTGCAGCACAAAGTACCATTCCAGGGAGTTGTGGGTTTTCCACTAAATGGAAGGCAGAGTGGTTCTTAATGCAGCTATTGGAAACTGATTGACTCAGACTTTCTGTCATGAGAGAAATAAAGACAGAAATTGAGTCTTGTGTTTGCGGATTTAAACTGGCAAGACTTGCCTGCTAAGTTCTGGACACTAAAGTGTAAAAGTCAGTCAAATATCAAATTATAAGTATGTTATTTGGAAAATGAGGAATTTCTGAAACTGGTTTAACTTGTGGAGGAATGCTCTCCTGACAGCATAGACGCAAAATAGGTCTGGAAAGTCAACATAAGCATATAGTACCAATTGAAGATAGAACTCTTGACCACTTAAGAGAATCTGCACTAGGCAGACAGGTATCCAGCTTTTGAGTTAGGAAAAAACCAATATTGAGTGCTTCCAGATATCACTGCAGTTCCTGTTATTGGAAGACTGTATAGATTTCTGTATTTCAAATTAAGGCTATTTACTGCCAACACCCACTTGTATTCCATAGCTTTTCCTCTTTTAAATATAGTGAAATATTTCCAGTGACATTTGTATGTGTTCTGCTGTTCAGGGGTTCTGGTCCTTGTGCTGTCTCAAAATATAAACTCTGATCTTTCTAGTGTATGAAATGTTGTGATTTTTGTGTTTGTACAATCCTTGTTTTATTTAGCATTTCATTATATCTGTTTTTTCCCTTTATTTTTTACTTATGTTTATAAGTAGGCAGCAAAGTTGCTCTGACCTGCCTTATTTTTCAATTATTTGTGCTAAATTCCAGAGGAAAGGAAGAATGTGATAAATGAATTATCAGAGATGAGGAAAAAGCTTCGTAGTGAAGAGAGGCGGCTGCAGGAACAGTTGCTAAATGTGGCCAGTCATGATAATGTACCAATTACACGGTAAGAATTTAATCTTCTGTTTCAAAAGCTAGGTTTTCACAGGAACTTAGAGTTACTATGTATTATTAGCTAGTATTAGTTGGCCAATATACATGGGTGGAATGAAAATACAAAGGTAGAACTCACATATAAATTTTTTTTCAATTTCTTTCTAATGTGTTTGGGTTTTCTCCAAGACTCTAGCTAAAATTTATTGTAAGAATGGCTGTACTGGTGAGATAGGAAGTTGCAGTGCTCTGTCTTGAAGAGTGGCCTAAAACAGATGTCTAAGGCAGAATTTTATCTCATTACTTTTTTCCTAGGGCATAATTTGTGCCTGTAAACTGCAGTACTACTGCTGCTGAATATGCTTATGAATACTGTACTGTTGTGGAAGTACTTTCTTTTTTACTGAAAAATCATATTCTCTTTATTTAATAAATTTGGTTTGCATCCAAAATGTATTAGTTAATCATCCCAATTAGCTGGAAAAGACACATCTAATTGCCAGCCTTAGTTCCACTCTGTAAACTATGAGGATTTTTAAAATTTTAAGTAGGTTATCTCTTTTTATAACACAATATGCAGTGTCATTACTTTCGAATTTGTTTTCCTGTTTTGATAGCTTTATTTAAAGATAAAAGATCTGAACATTATCAATATTATATTTCCATCCAACTTATTAATATTATGGTGTTAAATTGCTTTCTGCTTGTTTTACAAACGTTTCAAGCAGGAGGAGAGAGAAGAATCCAAGGGACATATTTGAGATGGCCAGGCTTCGCCTGCAGGCTCCAGTTCGGCGACCTTCCTTGAAGGAGGCACAAGATCCTGTCAATATACAGAACATCTGGGAATTTAATGAACTTAAATACAAAGGCAGGTAGATCTTGTTACTGATGAAGAAGGGTAGGGAAACATCTGTCCTTCTCCTCCATCTTCCATTCCACGTGGGATTTAAAGACAAAAAGTAAAAAACAGGCTCATCATGAGCTGCTGCCCATGCAGTGCACTTTGTGGGCAGTATTTTGTTTGTGTGTGTGTATCTCTGTGGGGCTGTGCCAGCAATTCCATGGAATTCTTGGCCTCACAACGCTGCGTCATCACTTGGAGCACTGACCTGTCTTCTGGTCCCTGCTGCTTAAACTTCTTGTGCATTTGATATCGTGGTGTTACTGAAAAGAAACTGAGTTGGACTTCTTTACCCACCAACAAATTATGTTGCTGTGTCACTTTCTGTTTATTCTTTGCCAGAAAACATGTATTTTTAACGTAGTAAAATTGTAAAATCATTGCCACGTTGCTCATTCTCTTGGCCATTGATGCTATTATTTTTAATGTTTTTTTATGAATTAGATATTTCTTTAAAAATCCTTTTCAGAAATGTTTATTTAGGGAAAAAATGTAAATTTCATACCTTTGCTCTAGATCCCGAAACACGTATGGGCTTGAGGCACATGTATCCTGATCCTCCAAAAGATGACCAGACTCTAGAGATTCAACAGCAGGCTCTGTTGAGGGAGCAGCAGAGGAAACTTGACAGAATGAGAATGAGGAGAGAAACAGAAGGTAAGGAATGAATGCTCCAAGATAAACAAAAATCTTTGAAATTATGTGCTTTGTATTTGGTAAGAATCAAAACCCACTAGCACTAGTTTTACTTCTTTCAAGTGCACTGTCAGCACTGCAATATGAAACAGTAAAACACCTGAACACAAAGTCTATCATAATGTAAGCATAAAAAGATTGAATGTTTGGGGGAGCTTCTGTGGTTTTGTACTTGGTTTTGGGGTTTTTTAATTACTTGTGACTGTTTCTCTTTGGTTCCCTGAAAATAGTTTAACTAGTGCCTCATACTTCAAAAATTGCTAAAGGAAAAGTAGTTTTGTTACTGCTTGTTGGAGAAGACTACAGAACAGTGAAACTTCTTTGCTGAACTGTGGAAAAAAGTGTTAGCAGGTTAAATTCCATGGAGCAATTCTTGAGTTCTCATGGAGGAAGTAGGATGGCTTTGAACTGTGAATTGATTAAAATACAGCCAGTGTATCTTTGCCTTGGTCTCCTTTTAATGGATGAAATTTCTTTTATTTCCATTATCTTGGGTTGATCTATTTTAAAGTTTCAGAAACCTGTATCCATAAAAATCCTTTGCTTTAGAAACCACATGTGAGATATCATGACTGCTTGGAGGTTCTGGAAGGAAAATGTTCCTTGTATCACTAAATAGAGATGATCCTAAGATAGTAAACATTAACAACCTAATATGGAAAAAAATAGACTGCATATTGCAGAAGTGGTGAAAAGTAGAGGTATTACCTCTTTTTTTGCATGCGACAATTAATTCCAAATGTAAGTTTCATTCAGGTATCTTTTACAAACAGTCATGAAAGAGCAGTGTTTCTAGTTGTTTTAGAGAATATTTAAAATTATAATAAGAGTTGCTTAAACCCATACAAATGAACTCAGTTTTGAATATGAGATACAGATTTTTCAGAGAAGTGTTTGTCTCTGTAATTTAGAGTGGCCTAACTAAATTTTTGAAGATAAAGTCACTTTGTTTATGTGGTGTCAGCCTTTGCTAGCAGCCAGATTCCCATGTTCTGCTGCTGATGTCCCCTCACTCCTGCCCTTTGGGGAAACAGGGAGAATGAAGCTTGTTGGCCAAGGTGCAGGTGGGGAGCTGCTTGGTTACCAGCTGCTCTTGTGGGCAGAACAGACCTGACCTGGGGAGAATTAACCTAATCACTGTTAGCCCAAATATTTGATTACTGACTTTGAGTAGCAGAAAATAAAAAGCATTTTTGCCCCTTCCCTGTGCCCAGTTTCACTCCTTCATTCTCCATGTCCCTGCTTCCCTTCCTTGGTACCACCCCAGGTACCAAGTTACTTCTGTGATGCAACGAGTGATGCCAGGCTTGGGCAGGGGGAATTACAGTCATTGCACAGCAGTTTCTCTCTGCTGCTTCTGTCTTCTTGCACCTTTTGACCTGCTCTGCCACAGTGTTCTTCAGGGGCTGTGGGGGAATCTCTGCTCTGGCACCTGAGCACCTCCTCTTCCTCCTTCCCTGGCCTTGGTGCCTCCAGGGCTGCTTCTCACAGCTTTGTCCTCAGTCCTAGTGCCATGCTTTGATTTGCTCTTTCTCAAATTTGTTTGCAGAGGCATCACAAACGTGACTGATGGGCCCTGCTGTGTCCTGCTGCAGCTCCATTGTGGCAACAGCTGTGCCCAGCACAGGGTATCCCCTGGCATCTTCCCACAGCCCCCCACCTTGCCACAGTCACCCATGGCATTGCTCCTGAGATTTTATTAGCCTTAGGTGAAAGTGGGCATTAAATAAAACCAAGCACATGTGGAAGGAAAATATTTACATTTTTTCATGCTGCTTTGGAAAAGCTGAATGCCTCTTCTGGTCACTGGTGCTTTGAGGCTTGCTCCTGTTAGCTGTTGCCAGACCTGTAAGATTAACAGAATTGATACCAAGATGTGAAGGGTGACAGCTGTGTTTTGTTCAGTGTCCTGTTGAGTGTAAAATGTGATTCCTGTTCTATCTTGGACAGATGAGCTGGTGTTCAAGCAATTGCTTGTGAAAAATAGAACATCACAGTTGCAAATAAGCACATCTGTATCACATTCTGTGTTAATTATATGGTTGTGAGTATCCTTTAATGTCTAATTGGAATGTACAGGCTTGACTTCAGTCTTTCTCTTCATGAGATTGACTGAAATGCTGAAAAATAATTCAGTGGCTTCAGCTGAGGTCTCTCTGGGGCTTGGCTATGGTTTTCTGCCGTTACAATATTTTTTAATAGACCAGTCTGAGAAAGTTTTCATTTAATGTTTTTTGCAGAGAAACCTCCACCATCTAAAAAGCAAATTTGCCTTTTCCATTAATTTCATGCACATGCAGTCATTTAGACTTCTGCTAATAATGTAGGCTTCCATGATGACATCCAGGGAAATGCCTCTTCAGGTTAGCTTTGTTTAGTTGATAGACAGGCAGCTGATTTCTATAAGTATTTTCTACTGATGCTTCTAGAGGATCCTAAAACAGCTTTTTCTTTTTCTCTCCAACTGCTTTACAACATAATTTAACTTTATAGTCTGTCACTGGGTACTGAGCAAGAGAATTAGTTGCTGTCTCTCTGTTTTCAGTTTATTTTCCTCAGAGACAAGTTCATCATCTTCCTCTGGCTGAAAATATATGAGTGGTTTTATTGTCTGATTTAAGGCAAAAAGAAAGATGGATTAAAGCAGGATGTACTTTTATACTGTGGGTGAAATAATGTGTTATGGGCTGTTGTGGCAAAGGCAGACCTTTCTTCCCACACTATGTGTGAGTGTTCTTTGCCTTCCATGCTTTTTATACAGTTTTGCCTCTGATATATTTGTTTTTCTCTTTATGTGAAAGAGGAATATGCTGTTAATGAAACTATAAACTGAGAAAATCAGTGTCTTAAATATCCCAAGTTTTTAAATGCTGGCTGTGTCCCTATAAATGAGGGACACAGTCTTTTGCAGACTTCTGGGTGATTATTATTCTGGGGATGTGAGGGAGAGCCCCAAGAGCAGGTTTGGTGTTGCTGTGCTGCAGTGCTGCTTGACTGGAGCAGTGTGTCAGGAATGGGCTGGGAGTCAGGCCAGGAGGACTGACAGCCCACGTGCTCTGATGCTGGACAGAAGGAAGGTCAGCTATACACTTGAGTAGGATGTTGTTTCTTGCATCTCTGCCTCAAAAACAACCTAATTTAATAATTTATTTAAAAACTTAAAATAAGAAAAGTAACTTCAGTTCTGCTTCTTTGCATTTCCAGCATGCATTGGGTCACTGTTAGCTTAACTTTCAGGATGGCTCTCTGTGCTCTCCAGAACTGAGTTTTTTATCCCTAGATAGAAGTATTTATATTCTTATCACTTTCCTCTGAGAAATTATCTCTGTCTGGTTCAACTTCCCTTTGAAAGCTGGAAGGGTGGTGTGCTCAGCATGTTGAATGTACATTTACTCTTGGGGCTTTCTGCAGGCCCTGCTGTGGTTGTTATTCCCTTCCAAGAGCCAAAAAAACAGATTAGAAATAATACACTACAGATTTCTGTTTGATTTCTCTGATTCTACTTAAATTTACATAAGGAAACTAATAATTGTTGTGTTCAAATGTTTCCAAAACTCATTCCTTCAGCACAATTCATGTATATTTAAAGATGTAATGCATACTGGTCTTCATTTTTGCAATAATAAGCTGACAAAATCTGTTTTGTTACTAACTATTCTTATGTCAGCCCTGTTGTTTTGTCTCTTGTCTGTGTAGCTTTTGATGATCAGGAGGATTCTGCTTTGGACAGCTACCCACAAACCATGGGCCTGGTAAGAATAAGAGAGTTTTTAATTGTATTACTTTTTCAAGTGTGAGAAATATTGTGTCTTTCACTGATTTGGAGAAAGGAATGACACTTAACAAGACAACGAACTTTTATATTTATAATTTACTTCTTCTAGTCCACACAAATGACAGCTTCTTTAAACTTGACATAGAAGTTACTTATCTTTGTATATAGAGATGGCCTGATTCTTTATCTCTCTTCCTTTTATATTTATTGGTACTTATTTTATGTTCATATGATGTTAGATTGCTGCTGAGGGATGAGAATTAGTAGAAAAAGCCAAGCCAGAAGCAGTTGCTCTGAATTTGGGTGGTTTAAGTGATGCACTTGGCAGTCAAGAGTTGGATCTGTTCCCAAATGGAATGTTTCTTTTCTGACTTGGTGAAAAGAAAGTTCTATCAAAATAAAGTTCTATCAAATTAGAATTCTGCACTAACCTAAAATACTGAATAACAGAATTCATTTGTATTTCGTGGAATGTGAAATAATGAAAAGCAGGAGACTGTGCAACAGCAAAGACATTAATCTTGAGGATAATACTATAACTAAATGCAGAACGAAACAGTTTTTATTTAAAAAAGTAATCACATTAATGCACTTTATAGTTGTAATTTAATGCCTGAAATTATCATTCAGAGCAATGCTTTGCAGTAAAAGATTTGTTTTCTCTTGTTCTCTTTCCTCTGATAGTTTCTACTGCTTTGATTTTAGAGTGGTTTTCAATGTAAATTATTCCTTAGTAGGATTTCTGTAACAAATGGTTGCAGCTATGAACTATGAGTATTGGTTTTAGTCCTTGATAGTATGATGTAGAAATTTGTTATTTTAATGCTTTAATGTCAAAGATTATACGTGGTGGGATAAGTTAAACATGAAGAGTCATTCTTCATTTGATCAATGCTTCATACAAACCTTGAGTGCAGAGCTCACTTTGAGCACTGACTGTTCTGAACCTCATGCAGAGTGACAAAAATCAATTTCTTGATGGAAATGTCTGTGTTACACAGATTACCACAACAGTTGCCATGTGTAGACAATTTCAGCAAATGGGATTTATACAGAAAAGTAAAAAAAAAACCCAACCTTCTGCTTTAAGAGAGTAGGAGTTCTTTACAAATGTGTTGGGTTTTTAGAACCACAAAGTCAGGGTTAGTAGAATATTAACACTGTAGAGCTGCTCTTCACTTTGCAGAAGTTTGGCAATGAATTTTCTTAATTATCATTTGGCCCCAGAAATGTTTTGAAGCCTCTGAATTTCCATTTTTTCCATTTCACTTTTGTAGTTCAGGAACAAATCTAGTGAATTCCAGAAAAACTCACTCTTGGAATCGGACAGCGCTTTTATAGGTGAGTGTACACGTCCCCTTAACCATGTTGTGAGTGTACAGACACATGGTTTAGTCTAAAAGTTGTGTCTCTAGAATGATTCCTACTGTTTTAGATGTTGCAGTGGTTGTAGCTAGGGTGATTGGTTTGAAATATTAGGAAGTTATGTCTCCAAATTAAAATGCAGAGATTTATGAAATTTTGCTGCAGCAAATTTGTGTAGATGTCAGCTAAATTTAATGATGCTGCTCAGTTGCCCTTTACCACCTGACATCTTTTCATGAGAAAGCATCTTCCTCTGCTCTCCATGCTTCATCTGGGATGTTAGTCTTGTCAAGGGGCTTTTTTTGACATCTTCCCAGCTTTGGATAAGGAAAATCTAATATTTATTCAGGAAATGTGTTACAATGGTAGCATAGGCAATGCTTTTCTATTGTTCTGCTGCACATAATATAATTTATTTGCGATCACAGCTTGCAATTGCAGTCTGTCCACAGTGAAATACAAAAGTCTTAGACAGTCAGCGATTCTTTTCATGGTTTTTCTTTTCAAGCATGCTTGATTTTAAGTATGAGTCTATCAGTATAAAATAGCAATTCATTCTAAATTGGTCACTTTTCTGCTGTTCACATCTTTCATTTCACTTGCAACATCATACTTACAGACATTGTCACTTATTCATCATCTGAAGCAGAAGATTTTTAGTTTTGTAAAGGTTTTTGTATAGACTGCCTCGTGTCATATCTCTCTATTCAGCCTTTATATGCATGGATGTAAAAGTGCTGTTTCCAGTTACTAGAAATAAGAAGGGTAGAAAAACCCAACCAGCTCAAGCCTTTACATGTTATTTTTCATTAGCAGGCACTTCAGTATCTTGACATTTCTTTCAGTCATCTGTGGGAAATCATCTTGCAAGGGTTTTATTCTTTGCTGTAGGGGAGGTGCAGTAGAGTCCTGCAGGTTCTTTTTAATGAAACAGTGTTTCTATAAACTGATGATTATTATCTCTGGCTTTGGTTAAAAGCAGAATTTTTCATTTGAAATGTATTCAAGCCCATTCTGTTAATATGCAAGTCCTGGAGTAAAGGGTAGAGCCTGGCACTGGGAAGAGCACAGGGTGGGGCTTTGGTTCTCTCTGTAGTCTGCACAACCTTCCTTTTCAGGCAGGGATTATGGGGTATTAGCACAGCCCATGGTGAGGGGATGGCTGAGGAGAGCCCATCAGTCTGGGCTGGGGCCAAATATCCCATCTCAGCCAGGACAGGCTCATGGAGAGGAGCACAGGATGCAGGCCAGACATGCAGGACCCTTCCAGCTTCCAGTGACCTGTAGCTGACTGCATTTCATAAATCTTGCTAAGCTGGGCCTTTCTCAGCTTGCCTTTCATGACCTGGAATTAGCATTTTTGCGTCCCTGTTCACCATCAGCAGTGCTGTGTGGGTGAATATCCAGCCTGTGCCTTTTGTGAACTGTCCTTTCATCTGCTCTTGGGATGCTCTTGGTTATTCACCACTTTCATAAGGTTCAGGATATTTATAGTCCTCTCACTCTTTTCCTTTTATTTATATTCCTTCCTATTATTTATTCCTCCCCCCAATACCTTTTTCCCCCTTTTCCCCCCAGATCATTTATGACTGATGAAAACCATGCTCTTCAGAAGTGAGCTGTGTGCATTAACTAAAAAGGTGTTACCCTTTGCATTATTTGGGCTTGATAAATAGCTGCTAACATTCTGAATATGAATCTGGTGGCTTCCATCCCTGAAAGGAAAAACAAAAACTGTCATTCCCTGAGGGCTGCCTCTCTGTGAGTTGAGCTGCTCACATTGTCTGAGGGTCTTTTGTGAAATACAGGGGGTGCATTTTTAACAGTGTTTGCCATTTCCTAAGAAGAGTTGGATTTTTTTGATTAAAATCCAACTCAATTTTGACATCTATTATGTCAGCATTACAAATGAGTTTATCTCCTAGGGCTCAGAAATTTGAGGCAGTTAGAAATAAAGTGGTTTATTAGTTTCTTTTTTCCTTTTTTTTTGCCTCACTGAAAGCCCTAGAATCCATTAGTGTTAATGCAGTGATTTAAAAGCATCTCTCTGCAGCAGGATCTGAATGATAGCTGCTTACAGGAACAGGTAGCATCTGATACTGATGATATACTAATGGTACAAATAAATTCTTAAGTTTGCCCTTTGTTGTGACAAATTCCCATTGTTAAACCATTTTTTTTATTCTGAGTAATTGCACTATTTTGAATATAGTGGAGTTCAGCTGGTCTTGTAGCTTGGAATTCTGATACATGAATTGTTAGCCTTACACCATTTTAAAACTATGCTTGGATTTTTTTACTTGAAACATTTATAGTAAGAGCATGAGTACCTTTGATGAAACTGGGAAAAAGACAGGAGGAGAAAAAAAATGTATTTTTAGGGGAAAAATACAACCAACAATATAAAAGAAGAAAAATATCTTTGTTATTCTGAACTTATTTGAGATCAATCGAATTTATTTTTCAAACCCAAGTATATCAATTTTCAACCAAAATAACTGTTTAATTGTTATGTTTAGAATTTACACACACTTTTTATTACTTTCTGTGATATATTGGACTAACCACTTTTCCAAAACATGACTTTGTTGTCACAAAGAGTAGTTGATGTTGGTGGATTCTGTAGGGGTTTTGTTGAGCAGAGTCCTTCCTTTTCCTGGGAGGCTCTGCTCCTGGAGACACCAGAGGGACTGCAGTAGGAAACAGAGCCCACTGTCTGCACCAAGCAGCAGCAAAGCCATCAACCAGCTCCAGGCAGGGGTTACTGGTCCTGGAGGAAAAAACAAAAGTACTTGTTTGAAACAGCTTGTGTTTGAAAGAGTTTCTAGAGTCAGCAAGAGAAGGGGAGATAGACAAGTGTGAAACAGAGACTTGACCTTAAGGTTCATGTATGTTATAAAAATAGATTAAACTCCCCCCACTGTAATGTGATACAAGTATGATCAAAAAGTGTAGTTTTTATTCTTGTGTGAACAGATGATTACATTTTATTACATGAAGAGGCAGTGATATGACCAAGGATGTGTGACTTTGTGTTACCATATTCCATGTAACACTGTCAGTCCAGGTAATGTTATTATACATGGAACATATTTACAAACATAATTTGTTACATGATTGTATAATTTGTTACATGATTGTATCTTTTTAGGACTCTGATTTTCCACATGTTCTCTCTTTCAAGTAGAGGTGCTGTGCTTGTTTGAGTACTCATTTACTTTAAAGGTCTGGGTATGAACAGGATTTGTAACAAAGACATTCCTGTGATGGAGTCAAGTGCAATATATTGGCTTGTTTCAAAACATAAACAGGTTTGAGCACTCTCTAGTATTTTGATTTCTTTGAAAATTATTTCAGCTGTTTTTCCAGGTGCTAATGGGGAAACGTTTTCTGCCTTAGAAGAAGTGAATTTATTACCACAGCATCCACCTTCTGCAAGGGAGAGGAGGAGACTAAAGCAGAGAGCTTTGGAGAGTGCTGCACAGGTAAGAACTGACAGATGTAATCCCTGTGCTTCCACAGTGACTCTGTTTTGGCTCCTGAGGGAGTACATGTGTAGCTGTTTACCCTTTTAAAAAGGGTGCTGTTTAACTGTAGGATTTGTGCATTTTTGGATTCCCTGCAGGAGGAAGTTCCACCAGGGCAGACACCCTTGCTGCAGCCTGACAGCTTCTCCTTGCACTCAAACTTCAGCCTCGATGTTGAACAGGTGAAAGGCAAGAATGAGGAACGACTGCACAGACTGGCTGAGCTCCAGCAGAAATCTCCTTCCTTGGGTATGCTCCCTGATGCAGGGAACACTAAGTAATTACAATAATGAAAGGAACAAATAATAATAGGCTTCATGTAACAGAACAGTGAGCAGCCAGATCAAACACAGGAGTTACTTTTAGAGCTCTGTAGCTGGTACAAGGGCTTCCCCAGCACAGCTCAACACAATTTCTTTAGACTAAGTTTAGAGGAGGAGAATAGGAAAAGATTCTCATATTCCTGTCTGATCAGCCACTCCTGCTTGTGCTGTGAGCACCAGTGCAGTGTGGGCAGCAGGATGGGGATATCCAGCTGCACAGCTGAAATGGCAGTGGGAGAAATAAAACACCCCAGTGATGAATGATGATGAGGTGCCTGTGTGAGTTCATTGGCATTCCTGGGAGTCAGGTGTCTGTGGTCCAACCAGCCTGAAGATATGCCAGAGAAATTGTGTATGATGAAGTACTTCAGTTTCTAGTTAATTTGATTTTCTAGTGGTTTGTTAATATTAATGACCATTCAGTATTTGAGTATGTGAGTCTTTGACACTGATACCTCTTTCACTGCACACACACTTGAATTCACTCCATGTTTCTTACATCAGGTGCTGGGAGTTGTCTTGGAGCATCTCCAAATGCTGCCTGCCTGATCTAGATCCCTTTTTTGTGTATGATGTACCAATCATGGCAGCCATTAATGGCCTTTAATTTCTCACATGGATTGTGACCCAGTTCATACACTTTGTCCTATTCATTCTTTCATATGAGTCTAAAATCTCCCTTTTTTTGGAGCTAATTGCTATGCTGTCTAGGCAATTACAGTATCAGTATCCTTTTTATAAACTTAATGAGAGTACAGATGCTGGCAGTATTTTTGATTCTGTTGCTATGGGTACTCTTACAAGCACTTCATCTTTTTTTTTTTTTGTTTTAGCCATCTCACTGTGGTTTTAAGTCACTAAAAAAATAAACCCTATTCATACAAATTTTCTTCTATAATCTAAATAAACTCTTTAGTAATTTTACTCCACCCAGATATATTTGCTATGTGAACTGCTTTTGCTTCTGTATCTTTGTTGAATTTCACCTCTTTTATAATTTCACCTCATATCGTGTGCATTACACTTTTTATTTTGCTTGCCTTCTGTTTGTCACAGCCCCCAGAGCTTTAGCTTTTAGATAAATAGAATTTTGATATGTGTGTATATATACATAGATATATTTATATGTAGCTTGTATGTAGCTTGTTCTCTGGAGCACATGGGGACCCATCACTCATCCTCAGCATTTGTGCCTCTAGGAAAGGTAACAGCAGATCCTCTTGCTCAGCTGTGCTCCTTCAGGCTGCACTGCTGCTTGCCCTCCTGTTCCCTTCTTGTGCTCAAGGATGTTACAGAAAAAATGAGTGAAGCCAAGTTTTTTTACTCCTTTTCCTGAAGTCTGAAAGAACCCTTGTGGCATCCTCTTGCTTTCTGAGCAGCCAGGACTGTAATTTCTCCTCTGTGCTCAGAGACACTGCTGAGAGAAAACAAACCCCTCAGATTTATAGCTAAGGAGCCTGGTTATCTTCCCTTGAAATGACCAGAGATAGCAATTCACAGGCTTTGAGGAATTCTATGAGCTGATCTGGTTCAATAAGGAGGCTTTGTTCACAGCAGTTCACTTTCTCCTATGGGACGGATGTGGGAATCCTAAAGGCATCCTAATATTGTTTTCTTAATTGGAAAATTGAAAAAAAGGAGTCAGGCCATCTCCATTTTCACCCATCCAAAAAAATTCCCATCAGTGTAGACTTGAGGAGTATTTGGGTGATGGAGTCTCTGCAAGGCAGAGAAATCATCTCTGTCAGACAAGGCATGTGTGTTCCTAAGGACGTAAACAAGAGCAGGCTCAGATAGAGAAAAGGGAAATCTCACAGATTTGGGCACTCAGGATGTGCTGCTGTTGGTGTTTTGCAAGAATCCAGACACCATGCAATTTCTGAACCAGGATTTCATGCTAAGGAAAAACTTTCCTTACCCTCAGCCTCCACGTGCAGACTGAATTAGCAAGAGTCTGGATATGTGTCCCAAATTAGGACAGTTTTTTACGGAGTGTGCAAAGTGTTGAAATTCATGATGAAGTTCTGCAGTGCAGCTGATCTGCTGTGCTTTCTAAAAGCAGCACCAAGTGAGTCTGATGCAGTGATGTGCACTGTGATCTCACCTCTGGCAGAACAGTTGACCTTGCCTCTGAGATCTGCAAGATCTGCAGGCTTTGCTTTAAAGGCAGAGGTAGTTAAGTGTGGGGAAATGCAGCCCTCTGGCCTGGACATTCACACTTTGTTTGTCTCTAAACAACCTAATTTTTATTGCTGCTAGGTATCAGCTCTTAAAGCAGCAAACAAAATTAATTTTCTTTAGGTATCGCTTTTCCTGCTGTGTGCTGTTAACCCCTCTAAACCTACATATCAATAAAAAGTGAGTTCCAAGCCACAGGAGAGATCCTCTGACCCAGGATTTAGGAGACAAAGAGGTTCACTCTGCCAGCTTCAAACACAGATGACAGGCCCTAGAGAGAGGGAGGACTGCTCTCACCTCTGCAGACAAGTTTTAACCAGACTGGGAAGGCTTGGAGGATGATCAGATCACTGTCTGTATGATGTGACAGAACTAATGATTCGTGCCAAGTTCTTTTGGAACAAAAAGTATTTGGCATTTTGTTTTAGAACCTGCAATCCCACCTAACAGACAAAGAGGAAAACTGAGCCCTTGCTCTCAGTGTATGTGAGGTTGTGCAGTTCCTGTCCTTCCCCTCACCCCTGCACCCCTGCCTGCTGCTTCCCCAGGCCTTGGGCTCTCACACCCATGCTCAGACCATCAACTTTCAGCTTTTAATGAGAATCTTCAGAGAACCTTTGGTTTAAATTCTCATTTTTAAAAAGTCATCATTTTTGCAGAGTAAAACGCTGAAATTTGTAAAAATCATCCAAATACTTTAATTACATGACACTTATTAGGTGAATTATTTAACCACTACAAAATATACAATTCTGTTTTGCTTGAATTAGGACGTTTCTGCAAAAATGTTGGCTTTTTTCCCTAATCCAGAGTCTTTAAACATTTCTGCCCACCTTTAACACCAAGAAACCAGAACCTCCTCATTGATGTGGCTGCTTTAAGAGGAAAACATTGTATTTTTCAGTTGTTATAGATAGAGGGGGTTGGCATAATTTTTTTTGTTTAAATATGTAAAAAATTAAACGTTGTGAATCCCAAAAATAAACATCACAGAGGATATACCTTTATACCCCTTCATATATAGTAAAAATGTATGTTGTTTGATAATCCACACTAAGAACTATTTGTTTAAGGTATTAGATGTGTGTATAATTGCTGACAGAACTGAAACAAGTGATTGTAGAGTTCAGAGTGATAATGCCCAAGTTCAAAGGCAAGGCAGTTCTGCTTTTTGTTAGGTGGGGTTTATTTCGTAGCTGGAAGATCCCAGCTTAGCCAATTCCAGCCTGACCTTGCACTGAGGTTCTGAGCTGTGCTGGGCTGTGAAGCACAGGCTCACTTGCATTTGCCCTGTTAAACCAAGTTACAACAACTCTTCCTCAGTCTGTACGGGGTTCAGTCAGGCCACTGTAATTGAAGGCCTTATTTTTTTATGCATATATGCACTGACAGAGTTGACTTCTCCCTAAATAGAAGCTTTTTGGAAAGGAAGAACCCTCTGCCTGTATCCTTATCCCATAAGGATATTCCCAGCTTCTGTAGTCTTACTTAGCTTTTATGTGGGGGTACTCATCTTTTCTTCCTTCTCTTTCGGAGTCCTAGGAAGATAGTACTTTTCTCTCTTACAGGATCTGGTTCTTTTTCTGAGACTCCTGGTTTGGCTGACATTTCATATTTTTATTTCTTAGTCCCTCTGTTAATTAGCTGGTGGGAAGCTGTTGGGGCCCAGTTGCCCAGAACATCAGCAATCGTGTGCCGAGTAGGAATGTCATTTAGGAGCATCATTGAGGCACTGACGGCAGCCGAGCCTGCCCAGTGCTGTGTGGGAAGAGCTTCTGTCCCCTGTAACACGCGTGTCGCTCTGCTCCTCTCTCAGGTGATGACATCTCCTTGGCGGACGTGGACGACCTTCTGAAGCGCGCTCAGTCCGGCGCCAGCTCCACCGACACGGCGGCCACGGAGCCCTGGCTGCGCCCGGGAACGGCGGCCACGCTGCGGAGCCTGGCGGCGGCGCGGCCGGGCTCGGCCCCGCTGTGCCCGGAGAGGGCGCGGCCGCCGGGCGGGCAGGGCCTGTCCACGGCGCACGGCTGAGCAGGGGCAGGGACCCCGCGGGGAACCCTGTGCGGGGATGGAGAACTGCACTGCAGCGGGACGGAGGCGGAGCGCAGCCCTGGTTCCTGTTCCGTGACGTGGGAAACGGAGGAACGGCTCGGCCGCTTTTGCACTTTCTATACAACTTAAGTTTCAGCCTCAGAAACAGAGTGTGGTGTGTGTGGATTTGGTATTAAATCAGAGCTGTTTTTTAGCTTTATAGTCAAACTCCAAAACTTTCTGGCATTAGAGTAGCCCAGCAGCAGAAGGGCATTAGGTTTTCACCCAAAGAGTAACTTGAACACTTGGTTTTCATACAGGATAAATGCTGTCCTGCATGAAAGCACAGCTAACACTTTCATGGGAAAAAAATGACTATCAGAAATGTGTCTTACATTCCCTAACTTGTCATGTGCTGAAAATGCAGATATTGTTGAATATATTTATGTCTCTGATTGAAGAGTTAATAAAGTATTTTGTTACTAAAATTATTTTTGTTACAAAAACTGTGAAAGCCGACTTCAATTTTCTTACTTTATTATTTGCTTCAGCTTTCATTTACTCGTGAACAGACTGGAGTGTTAAGGCTGTCTCCAAAGAAATAAAAACACATGGAAAAGCTGTTGATTAAGAGCACAGAGCGTTAGCAAGAAGGACATGGAGCACGATTTTAGGAGTTCAGTGAACTACACACCCAAGGTGAAGCAGGGGCAATGCTGCAACTTTCCTCGTGGTTAGGAAGAGGGCAGGCAATGTTTGCTGACAGATGTACTTCAAACATCTGTGTGATGTTGAGCTTCTTCATGGGCTTAGCACATTCCTTCCCAGAGAGGATTTGCCAAATCAGGGTATTTCTTACCCTGAATTTCTGGCTCAACAGTAGGAAGATTGATCAGGTTGGGTATCTGACAGTGGTGGCCACTCAAGCAGGGGTGTTGGTGTAATCCCTGACCTGGAGCAGGTCACCTCAGGCTGCATGGCTGCTTCAGTCTGGACTTCCCAGAGAGAGGAAATAACTTTGTGAAAATGCTTTACAATAATATGCTTACCACGCTCTGATGCCAAAGCCCACCTTATGCCTTGTGTACTTTGTCACCTGCCCTGATGGCTCTCTCCAGTTGCCTCACAAGTTGAACTTTGAGACACAGTCACTGTACCAGCTCCAGGCTAGATGCTGGATTTCTCTTCTTCCTCATCTAACTGCCTACAGAGTTTATTTATTCTTTATTCCCTTAACTGGAGTTTTTCCCCTGAGAGAAGCATACAGTGTTTCCCTGAAAAGCCACCCTCATTTCGCTGCACTAAGTTTTGTAAACGCCACAGACCAGGAGAAGCTGGCATTCCTTTCCTCCAGTTCAAGGCCAGGATGTGGCACAACCTTTCTGAATTACTTTCCTCACCTGTGCCATGACCTGAAACCACTGAAATTATTTTAACCTCACTGCTCAGCAGCCCTTAGCACCATGAATTCCACTCTTCCCTGCAGCTACCCTCCCATGGGCACTAAGGATGCTGCTCCAGACACTCCTGAGTCCTTTGCATCTTCCCTTTCCAGATCTTCCTTCACCTTTCTCTGCCTCTCCAACGTTCAGCTTTTGGCAGGGCCCTTCTGCCTCCATAATTTTTATCATGACAGCCTCACCTGCAAAATAAATGTATCTGCAGTCCCAGCCTTGATGGACATTGAGATGACTAAAGGAGAGCCTATTCTCCTGAGAAGGCCAGGCTGTAAACGAAAAATGTCATTACCAAAGAGGAGTACACAACAAAGCAATGAAGCAGTGACGTTTAAAACCAGAAAAGCTCCATAAGCCCAAGTTTTTTGATAATTCATTGTACTCACTGCTGCATCTCCAACACAGATGTTTATAAAGCACCTGGGCAGACACACAAGGAACAGTGGCTGTTCAAATGGTGCTCAGGGCAGCAGAGTCAGGAACACCCTGGGAATGGTCTCAGGTCAGTTTGCTGAAGCCATGGGGGAGAGTATGGCAATGAATAGGGATGGGACACATTATACTCACTGTCAAAATTATTACTGATCACTGTCAAACAGACAAAGACCTCAGCTCTGGCCTAGCACAGCAGTTTAAGATTTAAACATAACGCAACAAACTGAACAAGTAAAATACAGCCCAAGAGGAAAGGCGACAATTAACTTAAATAACTTCAATTCTCCCCCTTCTGACACTGGTAATTGGTGTTTGGTTTTGCTCCACCCCAATTAACTTTGTGAGCAAACTCTGAATCACAGGTCATAGCATTTCAGTTCCCTTTTCTGATTTTCCAACAGCTATTTCATTGAACTGCTTACACTTATTTCTGGAGCCTGCTGTGACTGTCTGTGGCAGACCCACTGCCCTGACAGAGGGAGGAGGCTCCCTCACACATCTTGCTCTTCACACTGCCGTCCTGTGCCAGTCAGGAGTTTTGTGGGAACACGCTGGAGAACAATCCAATCCCACTCTCACTAACAAAATTGAAGATGCTGACAAGGCTGAGCTGGCTGATGTGTTCCCAGTCAGCAGAAGTGCAATCCCAGCCCTTCCCTTCCCTCTTCCTCCATCAGCTGTTTGGTGTTTGTACTTTAATCCCCAGAGAGCAAAGTGCAGTACTTGAGTTTCTATCTGTGCACCACTACAGGGACCATCAGACCAGTTCAGGCAGTGCTTTTATTCTCCAGCCCTGCCCACCTTTTTTTTTTTTTTTTTAATTTACCACTCCTTTTCCCCCTGTGTTTGTCTCTAACAGTGAGAAGAGGCATCCCAGTCAACCAGAGGGCACCCAGCTTTCTGCTCCCCAGGTCTGGGGTTTGCTCCTTTGAAACTAAAGTGTGAGAGGCAAAGCAAACTGTAAAACAAGTAGCTGTGGATTAGACTGGTTTTGATTGCACTGATGAAAGAGTTCAAAAACTTTATTGACCTATAACCTGATTAGAATATGCCAGATGAGAACCAAATATTGTACAGAAAGTTGTACAGAATTTTTTTTTACATAGAAAACTTTACATATCTGTACCATATACATTTTGTCCATCTGAAAAAAATTTCTACATCCATTGTAATACAGAATGCTTGACAATCTCGTCTGTTAACCATCAGAGCACAATTCACAGTATGAATACATTTCCAATAAATTTAACCATCCCCAAACCATGCCAGATTTGTTACTTGAATATATCCAACATTAAATTCTGTACATAAGAGTGAAATCTACATCAAACAAAAAACATCTGACAGCAGACACAACCTAGACTTGTTTGCAGTGATTCAAGTTCCAGTCCTTGAAGGATCATCATTTCAATGGCTCATTATATTTAAAAGCCCTAAACCAAGTATTTTACAGGTAGTTATGTCAGTCGTGATATTTCTACCGCTGCTCTTGACAAAAGTCGGCAACAATAACTTCTGGGCTACAATGAAACAAAACAAAACAAAAATAACAAAAAAGGAAAAAAAAAAAAAAATCACAACCCAAAAAAGAAACCCAAACTTCTAGTGCATTTGGTAAACAAGGAAGAGTTATGGGCTTTCAACAAATCAGTATTACAGAAATAAAATAATTCAGGAAGAACTGTATAGTGTTAAAGAGTTTATATTACAGACCTGCATCTCTGTACATTTTCACAGAAGGATGATTACCAATGTCTCAGACAGCCTGAGTGTGCAAAAATCTTAGAATATCAGACATAGTTGCTAAATATTTTTTTTCCATGAACAATAATCTCCATTTTCTTTTCACTATAAACATTTTATCCTTCAAAATACAGCTCTCCTGAGTTGTACTTCTCACAGAAGCTCAAGCCTTTACATATATATGTTTCTTTGGGTACATTTTCCTTTCACACCCGCCATAAACATCTGTTGCTATACTGCTGCCTAGGACAGTAAAGGACACTGCAGCCCGTGCTGACAAGGGGACTGTGCTATAAACTGGCTCTGTGCTCAGCAGGAGCCAGGCAAGAGAAACGGATGAGAGAGAATCTGCCAGGAAAGAGAGGGACTGGAGTGTTGCAAGCCTTAATTACAGTTGTAAGCGTCTGTACCGTTAACCCTTGGATACACGTTGCCAGAGAAAGAAACCGTTTATATGGACATCCAGACACAATGGCCCAGCTACCTGGTCCTTTTATTTAGCTGAGGAATATAAACTTTGAAACAGAGCAGCACTATCTGCTAATGCTTGCTTATTCCAGACTCTTGTTCAGGTGGTTGGGATATTTGGAAAACCACACCAATCCGCAGGAAAAACCTTCGCAAAACAGCTCGAAGCTCAGGAATAAGGTCAAACTGCATGATTTCACACAACAAAGGATAGTAGAACGAGGCATGGGCCTTGAACTGAGGAGAAAACAAACAAGAAATCACTCTATTACACGGTGGTACATCTCAGAAAGCACACTGCAAATTAAGAATTTTGAATACTCTCCCAAATGAGGGTGAGAAACCCACGAAGTGACAAGCAGAAACACCTTCATAACTGAAATTAGCAATGCTAGAATAAGGCTAAGACAGCTGTGATGTACTATGACAGATGCTCACCAGCTACACAAAGCTCCTGACTAATGCTTATTTTCCAAGAGGAAATATTTTTCTATTATGAGCTTTTTCTTGCAGTTGGCCTTTTTCACTTAATTATTTCAGCCAAGTTTTCTTAGAAACAGAGGGAGATTAAACAGGGATTTATTTGCTGCAGAATTGCTTTGGAGAAGGTCATGGTGTACATGTACCTGTAACAAGAGTTAATTCTTTGAATAAAATACCATCACTAATTGTCTTCCTCAGCAGAAGAGGGGCAAAACCAATTTAACACACACTTCTAAAGGATTCTAGCATCTTTTAACTTCTCTGACACATTTTATTTTACCATTCACTGCACCTTCACACTGAATTATTAGTGTCAGTATCTGTCAAGTGCAGTTTGAATGTACATTCCCTCAACACAAGAGTGTCTGCAGAGCAGCAGGAGCTTCAAAGTCAAGTCTGTAACTGTGTGTGATGTAGTCTGGAACTACTACTACCTGTACACGTCATCTGAAACATCACTCCAAACAGTTACTTACCCTTTCATCACTTATCTTCAGGACTTTAGTCAAAAATAAGAGTAAAAGGTTAGTCCAGGCTTCCCGATGACTTTCTGATGTAAGAGTGAGGAAATAGCTCAGAGCCTCGCTGCAGACACTGGAGACAAGAGACACAAAAAAATAATAACTCACACTTCCTTCTGAGCTCTACTGCAGAGAGCTTTGGCTTTGCAACTTCTGGCAGTGTGGAGCCCTAGTGCAGAACAGGATTGTTTTATGAAAGCTGCTCTAAGCCTGGTTAATGACAGAAAGCAGTGACTTTGTTCAACTCAAATCCAAAGTCCTAGGACTTCAGTAATAAATAAGCTGACAAAATGTGATTATGCTCTTAGTGCATGTATTTGAAATGTATTGAGTGCTCTTTGAGAGGTATGTGAAAAAATGCTACGTGGACTTAAGGAACATCTCATGTTGATGTAACCAGTGAGTTTTCAGCTCTGCTTCCTAGTCTGTGAACATTTAAAGTCTTAGTCTTAAGTGTTGCTGTTGAGGTTTAAAGCCCTCCCTTATTCCATATTTAAAACTTTATAAACAAAAAACATTCAGATCAATAACCCAAGAGCCAAAGGGGCCTTTGTATGCTCACAAGGCAGCTTAAGCCCAGTGTCTATTTCTGAAAACGCGAACAAACACTGCCAGTTCTCTAAAATACCTGAGGTTAGTGAAAGAAAAAAACAAGGTTTAGGTGATATTTGCTTTCCTTTTCCAAGAGGAGCTATAATAAGCCCCCAGCTACCCACATGATACAAAAAAAGGTGACAAAAATCTTTGTTCTCCCTGCAAAACATGTAATAAGAACAAAAGGGAAAGAAGCACCAGTAGCTGGAGGCACAGCACTCCCCACAAAACATAAAACTCTTAATATTAACTGTGACCACCACACACACGTTAGCTCTACAAGTTTACTGCAAACAGGGGTGGTCTAACCTTTTAAACAGCCCACCCCCTCTCTTTCACATCAGAAATAACCCACAGTTCAACTCCCTGGGCCTTACTTCAGCAGTCTCTGCTGGACCTCCTCCCAGGCGCTGGTGCGGCTCTCGTCCGTGTACATGCGGAACAGGATGCGCAGCCCGCAGGCCAGGCTGCTCGTCTCCTGCTTCAGCAGGTTGGGCTTGGATTTCCCTTTGAAACCTACAGGGATTCCAAGCATCCATTCAGATTTTTGGTTCAGCTGATATCTGTCTTACGGTCCCCCACTTCTCTTTCTAAGCATCTTCTGCACACAGACAGAAGAACCACCTCAGGTAATTAATTTCTCAGAATATTCAGTACAATGGAGCACTGCTAAAAATTAACCCATTCATATGTGCCACAGTTGTGTCTGGCACCCATTTTTAATATCAGCTTCCAAGTTGATGTGAAACCTGTGTTTGTGCCTGCAGCTTTCAAGCATGGGATCACACCTACAGCCAAGAATCAGCTTGGCAGCTGTAGCTCAGGGAAACCAGAGATATTTGCACCTCCACAGATTAGGTCTCCTCCCTTTAGGACTCCTACAGTTAGAGAGCTAAAGCTTCAACTTATACCTTTAGCATCAAAGAACTTTTGACCAATTTTTGGGTCAATTCACACGGTCACAGAGTATTCCTCCAAGAGGACTGACTCACCTGCTTTCCAGAGAGCAGTTCTTTGTTCATTGTTTGAATTAAATGCTTTAGCAAATCTGTGAGATTCCAGCAGACAATCAAGAAGTTTGAAAAGCTGCTGTGATGTTAGGAAACGATACATCCCCTGATCCTGGGTATCCACATGCACATCAAAGTCTACTGCATCTCTCTATTGAAAAAAGAGGAAAAGTTAAAAAAAAAGATTTGAAGTAAAAATTCACAACTGTCTTCAGCAAGCTCCTGTGATAACTCAATCCTACCCTGTTTACATCTGTACTTGTCATTAAACTTAACACTGTGTTAAAGGTTTAATTAATTTTACATGTTTTAATCTCCACGGTGCTGCCCTGGCACAGCAAATGCAATTTAACAGAAGTTGTAGAAGACCTCAACAGTCCAATGGAAATTCTCAAATGCACATAAAAATGGTAAATTCGCAGATGCTACAGCAGTTCAAGAAACTTTATCTTAAAATCTTTAGAGAAAAAAGTGTTAAAAAGAGAGACACCTTTCAGTTCCACTTACTTGTGCTGCTGCAAGATTCTCTGCATCCTCTTTTTTGCTGGTTGCTGGGAAGAACACAATGTTGTCGATGGTCTGAATGAGTTCCAGCTGTACAACACACTTGATCAAAAGAGCAGCAAATAACTTCTGTTCTGGAAATTCTTTAAAGGAAATAAAATTACTTGTTAACTCAAGAACATTTTTGAGCTGTTTTGAGGGCAAGTTGAAGAACAGTTTAACTTCAAGCACATGTGTAAACCAAACCTGGAATCCACCTACTGGAATTACTAACACAAGGACAGATCACCATGTTACCAAGCGGAATTTCTTAAAAAACTGTTTCCTGAAGTTGTCTGTGATACAAATGGATCAACCTGTTCCAGTGTTACCTAAAAATCACCAAAATGAGTGACTTGGACCTTCAGTGCAATAGCAAGAGCCAGAGGCTGTTCCCAGGCAGGAGGCTTAGCACAGCATTGGCATCATTGCTTGTTTGTGGCAAGTAATGTACCACATGATCATTTTAGGCCACATAACTGCACAAGGATCTTAAATAAGGGTTTGATACATTCTCTTCAAATCAGACACAGAATTCTTTGTCAGCTACTGCTTCTGTTGCATTTTGCACTGAAAAATCTCTGCTCCTAAGAAAAGAAATCTCACACAGCATTGCGAGGAGACTACTATTTTTAATATTTTGCTTTGGGTAAAAAACCTAGAAGCTTGCAGTTGAAGTCTTAGATTTTTAAAACACAGGCCAAAATGTGGACCCACAGGAGAGAATTCCGTCATACTACACGAAGACAAAAATTTAAACGACGTGATTTCTCCATGTCATGTTTCTGAAGTCGTAGCTGGGGCTACAACTCATTCTATCAGACATCTACCACACACTATTCTCAGGAGACATCAGATGCCCAGCCACTGCAGAGCACGCACTTGCTGCTGGCCGGGCTTTACTCGTTTCTTCCGCTACTGCGGCCCCTGTGCTGGGCTGGTACGGGCGCCCATCCGCAGATCGAGGCTGGATGGAATCATGGATATCTACTGACTTCTGGGAGATTGTATCCTGAAAAGAAAGAAAAAAAAAATTAGGTAATTAACTTACAGAAAACTTCTGGGAATTGCTAATAGTGCTGTGCTCTTCAGAGCTCAAGACATTTGCAGTTTCAACGCTGCACTTTCATTCACTTTAGTCATATTTGCTAAGAGCAGTCATGAAAGACGTGCCAGAAAGATGAGCTACAAAGAAACAACTGAAAATTTAACAAGTAACAAATACTTAAGTACACAGAAAAGGCAATGAGCAGCATTTTTCAGACAGGTTTTTGTATTCCCTAAAAGTGTATCCTCTGTCACCCAAGAATTACTACGGCTTCTACCAGATCAAGAGTAAGAGGTTTGCTGCAAGGTTCCTGCAAAGAACACTTCAGCTTCTCATATCGGTAAATAACCAAAGTTCTCACCTCTACTAAGTAAAAATACATATTTTAATAGGTACCATGTCTACAGACAGCAAAATACTCCATCATATTTAAGCAAACTAAAGAAAAATGAGTCAAAAATATCCAAAACCTGCAAATGAGACAGCCAAAATATTTTTCCTTTAGTATAATTTATTATAAAAGTTCTGTTAATTCTGAAGTTGCAAAATACCTTTTTAAGCTGAAGACAAAAATAATTTTTAAAAACATTCATGTTAAACTATTTCAAAGGGAAAAGATCTTTTTGTTTACTCAATGACATTAATTTGTCATTTATGCAGGCTATTGTATTTGACATAAATGGATCAAAAATATAGCCAGTTTGTTTAGATCAAACCACTATAAATGAGTCATGATATAGCATGAAGGTATAATACCCATATAATGAGAACTGGCCTTCACATTTACTCTCTATTTAAGCTGAATTGTTTTAACACTTCATAAAGATAAATGAAGGGACTCAGTCTCTCTTAGTAAGGCTCATTTGGGACCATTATCCTTGAGCAACTTGTATCAAGTGCTTCATTAATCTATAAAGAACTTTATGCAGCAATCTTGTGAGAATGTCCAAAAGCTCAACTAATTCTCATCAGTAGCAAAGCAGCTACAGGGCTGTCACTTGCAGGCAAATCCAGACTTCACATCAGTTTATTCAATCAAGGCTAACAAATCTGATGGTTACACACATTTTCTACTTTAAATAGATATTTAAGGTCTTATCACAAGAGAAAACTTGGAGGCAAAAAAGAAGTCAATGTAACTGTCAATCTATCCCCCTTGAGCAGTTTCTCTTCTTGCCAATACATCAAAATGAAAGAAAACCATGACCCAAGCCACAAAACAACTCAAAGCCCAAATAGAGTATTAGAGAAACCTGCCAGACACAGAACATTACCTAAATACCTACAGCCAATTTATGGAAGTCAACTTTGCTGAAAACAAATACATACTTCTTTCTCAATTAATTCCTTGCCATTTTTAAACATTAAATAGCACTTGAGCTGGAAAAAAAAATCAAGTAAATCAAAACTGAAAAATGTATTTAAACCAAGTATATTTTTCACCTATTCTACATCACAACACATTGGTACTGAGCTCTTGCAGTCTTAAATTATTGTTTTATTTCAGCAGCTTACCAGTTTTTCTTTTGTATCAGAGGGAGAGCCAGAGCAGAACTCCCCACCAACTGGTCGCCAAGTCAGCAGCCTTGAAAACACAAAACCAGTCCCAAATTTACTAAGTTTCAAATACAAATCAGAACCAACACTCTAAAATGTCCCCTTCAACATGGTGTGGGTTTTTTGCATTAATTTCACTTCTAAGTGCACTTTATTTTCTCACACATACTTAAAAGTGTAAGTACTGTGTCTGCTGAACTTCAACATTTCTGCCAACTACCTTGGATGGACAAGCAGACTATATCGAGGTGGATTAGCTTTCCTCAGAAATACTGGATTTATCTTAAGGCAGTGGTTTAGTGCCATTATTGGGCCTCTTCTCCCACACTGCCTTAAGCCTGACCTAGAATAAGGAATGAATCTACTCCAGGACAAATCACAAGAACATCTGGAGATGTTTTGCATTCTCTGTCTGGGGTATATTTCAGGATTATGTTTCTATTTCCACTTAAAAATTCACCACTTCCACTCAGGACTCATTGCTGTTATGAGGTATCAAATTACTGACAGCACTTCTGATCTCTTCCCTGTTTATTTCCTATAGGACACCGCTGTCTTGAGGATCTTAACCTTAGCAGTAAAAAAATTCTACAGTAATTATAACTTACTGTCTGTGCTAAGAACTGAGGGAAAATGGATTAAATAATCTAAGTTGTTTCATCACTCCTTGTTCTAGCCAATCTACTGCTGCAAAGTAAGATTGAACTTACTTGTCGTTGCCACATTCTCAAACTCTTTAGTCTCAATCTGTGTGAGGTAACACATATTGGACATTTGAGCCTGCATTTCCTAAGGGAGAGCTTTCCCCACCAAGTTAAGCATCCTAAATGAATATACCACTGATCTCCAGAAAACTGGAGATCAAAGACTAAAAAGACAAATTGGAGAGAAGATAAAATCTCAAGACATGTAATAAAGCAACAAATAAAGTAGAACAGAGAACTGAATTGATTCTTGAAAGCTGCAAGGACATAAATTGAGGTATTGGGATAATGAGCCATTATGAGCTGGCAGAGGACAGACCATCATCATTTGTGCAAGGAACCAACTCTAACTCTCAAATATTTTGAAGACAAGAGGTCACTCACACTGGATTTCTCAGCACCAGAAAGCCAAGACTCACCCTCAAGAAGCTTCAGAAAATTTAAATTAACAAGAATTATAAATAGAAATTAAACTAAAAGAAAAATTAAAGAAACTATGAAAATAAGCAAAAATTGATGGGCTAGATGAGCAAACAGTGAGGTGGACTGAAAACTGTCTGAACAGCCAAGCCAAGATTGGGTGATGAGGGGCACAGAATCCAGCTGGAGGCCAATGGTACAGCCCCTGGTCAATACTGGGTCCAGTCTGTCCATCTCAATGATCTGGGTGACGGGGCAGAGAGAACTCTCAGGAAGCTGGATGACACAAAAGCAGGAGTGGCTGATACTGCAGAGGGTCATGCTGCTATCCAGAGGGTCCTCCAGAGGCTGGAGAAAGGGGCTGATGGGAACCTTGTGCAGTTCCACGAGGGAAGCACCAAGTTCTTCACCTGGGGAGGAACAAGCCCACGCCCCAGGCCGTGCTGGGGGCCTGCAGAGAAGGTCCTGGGGATCCTGCTGCACACCAGGCTGGACAGGAGTGAGCAGGGAGCCCTTGCTGCAGAGAAAGCAAACACCATCCCAGGCTGTGTGAGGAGAGCTCAGCTGCTGGGAGGGGGACCCTGCCCCTCTGCTCAGCATGGTGGCCAGTCCTGGGCTCCCCAGATTGTGGGACGTGGACCTACTGGAGAAAGTTCAGCAAAAAGACACAAAGGTGAAGAAGGAACTAGAGCATCTCTCCTATGAGAGTCTGAGACAATGGGGACTGCCCAGCCTGGACAAGGAAAGGCTCAGGACATCTCATCAGCATACTGTAAGTATCTGAAATGTGGGGGCAAAGCAGAGTCAGGCTTTTTCCAGTGATTTATAATGCCAGGATCAGACACAAACACAGGAGGTTCCCTATGAGCATTAGGAAACACTTTTTCACTGTGAGGGTGATCAAGCACAAGGCAGAGGTTGCACAAAAAGGCTTTGGAGCTTCCCTCCTTGGAGATATTTGAAAGTCAGGACATGGTCCTGGGAAAAATGCTCTGGGTGGCCATGCCTAAGCACAGGGGCTGGACCACTTCCAGAGCCCTTTCCATCTTTAGCCATTCTGTATTAGTATCTTCAGCTATCAACACCTCAGTGACCTGTAGAAGCTCAGCAGCAGTGTGGTTTGTGGTTTTCTTGTAACTATTTCTTGCAAAAATTGGTAGCAGAGTAAGTATTTTAATACATTTTCCGAACAAGGAAATATGATCAACTCTACTTGCAAAAATGTAACTTGCCAAGAACCAGGAGAGGCTGGTACTGCAACTAAGAACTGCAATAAGGCAGCTCTTAAACTACAGAAGCTGCACAACACCTGGAAGCTGTGTCATATGAATGCTAAAAAAGAACAAATGTAACCCTACCTGATCAGACTAATAGGAACTTCTGCCAGAAGATACTTTACACTCCAGAGATTCATAGCCTCTGACTATTTGCAGACAATTGGCAATAAAGCACTTGCCCATAAAGCCTTCATATATACATACCACTGTGTGATTTGTCTGCTTTCATTCCAACATTAACTATTGTGTTACTTCCAGGCATGGAAAAACAAAGGTAAAAAGATCATTTGCCTTCTGTAAGCACTGAGGCGGCCATCACAACACAAGCAGCTGAGAATTAAAACTGTATTGTCAAAAAATAAAATAATGAAAAACTAAGGATGGGAGGTCAGGAAAAGCTCCACTGCAAAAAAATAAAAAAAAAAAAAAAAGAAGCTAATAGAGGGACTAAGAAATAAAAATATGAAAATATGAAATGTCAGCCAAACCAGGAATCTCAGAAAAAGAACCAGATCCCATTAAAAAAAGAGGAAAAAAGAATTATCCTCCTAGGACTCAGAAAGAGAAGGAAACAAAGATAAGTACCCTCACATAAAATCAAAATAAGACTACAGAGGTTGGGAACCTCTCAGAAATTTTAGCAGGAATAATATAATGAAGTTCTCAAAAGATGGCATAGGAAGATTAAAAGAGAAAGAAAGATAAAGGAAGGAGCTGGACACTTTCCTAAGAAAAACAACCCATTTGAGAAGCAGAATGGCCTCAACATCAAAGCAAATAAGGCACATATTTCAAATCAGATATAACTAAAGGCAACAGGAATATTTTGACTCTGCCTAAATATTAAGATATCCAAAATGCTGCTCTAGAAAGGTTACTAATATTCAACTATAAGAATACTCAGAAATTTAAGTTTTGATGATATGCTAAAACAAAGCAAATGTTCTCCTAGTGAGTATTAACTTCAAAATTTTCCAAGTACAGGCCACAGTAAGTTAGGGTTAATTCAGCTGGACTTTTACATCCAGGGATTTGGGTTCCAATTTTACTTTTGGCAGGTACCAAAATGCAGAAATTTCTTGCTAGCTCCCAAATATTTCAGCTCCATTTTATAATTATTTTGATATTATTTAATATAAAAAAAAATAGGTGAGGTAGCGACAAATTTTATCTTTTAATGGATGAATGAAACTCTCTTGCAGTGCTGTCTAATATACAACTCTAAAATTAAGGGAAGACTGACATGCAGAAGGCTCCTTTTGCTTCAGTTTTCTTCAGGCCTAATGTAGGTCCCAGAAGGAAACTATGAACTGGATGAAACAGCACTCAGAATGGTGCAGCCTTACTCCAAGAAACCTCACACAGAGTTATTATATGAACAGAAAGAGTTACCAAATATCCAAGGTCATTTTCACAATAATATTAAGATTCACATAAACATATGGTGGAAATTAACCCTAAACCACAGAGACTTAAATCTGTAAGACTGTTGCAGTATTTTAGTGCTTCATGGAAAAGGCTCCATATGTAATTACAAACAGCAAAGCCTGCATCTTCTATTACATAAAAGAAAATAACAAAAAAAAAAATCAGATTGTACTTCTCCAAAAATCCATAACCTTAAAACTGATTTATGTTACGTTCTGGGGGTTGTTGGGGATTTTTTTTTGCTTAACTTTTATACAGTATTTTAGTTTTGAACACTTTATCATTAACAATACAGAAGAATACCACCACCTAATTTCTCATCACATTACCAGTAACTGGTACTGGACTCTTTAGTCCATACTTAGCAGCTTTTTGTTCAGCCCACCTATGAGATATCTAACAGTTTGAAATGGGCACATCATCTAGTTAAACTATTTAATAAAGTGTAACTATTAACAGTTGTCTTACGCATGAGGGATTGTAGTTTTGAAAATATCCAGCATGCAAGTGCAAGTTTTATCCCAGATTTCTAGGGTAAACTTTTCACCATTAAGGATGACAACATTCTCCAAACAGTTTGTACCAGATCGTGCCAGTTGTTCATTGTCTGTAAGAGACAAACAGTGTATTTGTTTATTCACATCCAACAGAGTAAAATGTTAACATTGTTTTAACATAATTTGTACAGTTCCTACCTTGCTGCACACACCAGTACAGCTGTGCAAATATATCATCCAAAAGGACATCACTGAGTACTTCTAAATACTGTGTAAATACATCACATATTGCATAAAGTGCATGGTTACAAGTAGTTGTCATCCATTCGGCTTTCTAGGAGTCAAAAAAACACAAGAGTTACAACCTTAAGGTGAAACTTCTGGATACACATATAGATGAGCATTTGTATTTACTCAATTTACTTTATAGTGACATGAAATTCATTTCTGTATCTCAAAACCTCAAAATTTGGAGCCAAAACTCCTGCTTTGCTAAGCAGCAGGTTCAAAAAGAACTACAGGAACAGACAAACAAGCAACTGTCTTAGTGTCCAAACTTAGCTCAACGATTTAACACCAAGCTAAAGCTGTGCTTAAGTGTTTTCCAGAGAAAAAAATTTACCAAGTCAGACATGACCTACCACAACTAGCCAGACAAAAACTCACAGACAACTGACAATTTTGATCGAACTTCTCATACTAATAATTTACACATTAGTTACATTTTAAAGCCCATTTCAGTTGTTTTTCAGAACAGTAACTGGTTCTGGTTTGGCAGATCAAAACCCATGTGGCTGGTCAAAAGTGTGCAATGACAGCACAGTGCTGTTTTGGGTGTTTTTTGTTTGTTTGTGAGTTGGTTATGGGTTTTTTTGTTTCTGACTGGCAGAGGGTTTTTTTTTTTTTGCCTGGTCATCAAAAACTTCTGAACTAACAGAATTTATTTCTTCTAACTGTGACTTCATTGCTGATTACAAGTCTCACTCAAGTGGGCATGTTGTGTGTCTCAGATTCCAAACATCAAATGTAAAAGCTACAGTTCTTCTTACAAGAAGAAGATACACTGCATTTTATACTATTCTTCTGCTGTTCCTAGTGTAAACTACTAGGCCTTTTACACTCATCTCTAAAAATGAAAAAAATGACAACACCTGCCAACAGAATGCCATTAAAACAAAAAAAGGCTACTAGAACCACAGGTCCACCATCCAAATTTTGAGGTTTACCCGATATTACTTGACAAAGCTAAATTACAGGTTTTCTACTGTAAATGCAGTTCTCATTTAAATGATCTTCCACTTTTATCACCTCAGTCTGCTGTTCTGGCAGTTTCATGTTGTCAAATATCCTGAAGACAATCCGAAACAAATCTTGCCACCAGTGTTTTTCGTAAGTATGGCCATATGTCTTCATTATCTCAAACATTACTGTTAAGCCCCTGAAATGAAGAAACAACAACTTCTACCAAGAGTTACAGAAAGACATGAACGAGGCCAAGTAAGTACAACTACAGCAGCAATAACAAACTGAAATAGTGTGGAGAACATTATACACACACATGAGTAAACAAAATATAAGTAGAAAATCAACTTGAAAAAAACACACCTCATAGTTGCGGGCAATAGCCAAAAAATATTTTTGAGAGCAGTGGTAATTTAAAATTAAAATAGTAAACCAACTTCTTTACCAAGGGCCACAAAAATAAACAAGTATTTCCAGGTGAAAAGTACAAAATCTAGAAACAAGTATTAACTTTCACCAGCTATAAAGGGAGTCCAGATGCACAGCTCCTGTGCCAAGGTGTAACTTTAAAGTTATTTCTGCACAACCCCTCATATTTCACATGAGAACTGCCAATGAATGCACTTTACAAGGGAAAATAATATTCCAGGCAAATAAGCAAGTTTTACAAGAGATCAGAGCATAGGTTTGCTTTTTTTAACCATTTCTGCAATCCTCAACTACTTAATGAATCATGGTACAAAACCAGTCTTAAAATCCCCAAGGTAAGTAGGATGAGCAAGACACAGAATGCAATCACAACTACATAACTTAACTGGCTATTATAACAGAAAAGCAAAATTTCAAACTTGTACAGAACACAGATTTAATTTCTTAGTTTCTGTATTCCAGTCTCAATTTAAAAGGTGTTTGTTGTTTCCACAGTGGTACCATCCAAATTAAACACTCAAGTAATTTTACAGTGATTACATTTACCAAGAGTTGTTTTTGTTTTAAAAGTGCAAAGTAAGCCTTTAAAAATTTGAATTACAAATACTGATTGTTACCTGGTTCTTACATCTAATTTGCATCTATTGATGATACAAGACAACTCAAAGAGAATTGGGAACCATCCTCGCACCCACACTCTGTCTTCAGGAGCTACATTCATATCATCACTTGTGTACTCCTTGAATGCCTTTAGAAGGAAACACAGAGTTACACAGTCATAGAAGTTAGATTCTTCAAAATAAAACACAATTTGGACTGTAAACAACAATCTCTCCTGCAAGAGTATTACACCCTGATACCTCAGATGAGTTGGCAATCAAAACAGTAACACTGAGAAAGTGTTCTTCATACAAATGATTAGTGCATTATGAAGAATAAACTTAAAAAAATAAATAAGATTATGTGTTCAAGCACAAGTTTTTGTTTGCAGCTCAGTGTGAGTCTCTTGCTTTCACTTTTATAGAGACAGCTCTAGAAGTGAGAATCTAACCATAACTTTTTGAGGATATCAAGCATTTTTGGTTATGCCATTATCCATTTCTTCACATTTCTCAGCAGAGAGCAGATCCTGAGATAAGTTGATTTCCAACAGTTCTTAGGAATGCTAGTCACCAGCTGAACTGAGGCATGGGCAAAGGGGAATAGAAGAAGAATAGAAAAATCACTGTATTTTCAAAGCCTGAGGCACTTTATATTCCTATTGTTTCTCAATAAAGTACATTTCTCATTAATCCATGAAACTTGAGGGGAAGCCAGTAAGTTTAGTATACCTACTTTTTCTTTACACAAGCCCTTCTAATTTAGTTACCACAGACCATACCTGAGGCCTGTCAGACACGTATTTTGCACAGTGGCGAATGAGGCGGATCGCTTCCATACTGGTATCTGGAAATGCTGCATTGCAGGCAAACTCAGACAAGCACTTCACTGCATCCTGGAAAGAATCTATGGTGGCTGGGAAGTGTTTTTCAAACACGATTGCTGAGAGAAAAGTGTGGACAGGAGAAAACAAAGTGTCATGCTTTAAAATCTATTAATTCTGGTATGAACTGTCTGTAACAGAAGTCATGAGGGAGCGGTTCATTGATCGGTGCTGTCAAATGCCAGAGAAGTAAGAAAAACTAAAGAAAAAAAAAACCCCAAAAATTACCCAGAGGACATTTCATTTTGACAGTGAGTGATTAAAATAAATTAAGGTAGCATCTAGACTAAAGCAGGGAAATATAACAGTTAAGCAAGACTAGAGCAATAGGCTTACAGTTTAACACTAGTCTCTGTGTTAACTTAACATGAAGCATCTACTAACGGACCTCCTCCCCAGCAACATGTTGCTTTGTTTTTAAATAGCTACTTTTGAAGAAAAAAGAGTGCTTCATTGATGATGAGGCAGTTTTATAAACTTGCAGAGGTTCAGATAGAATAAAGAGATCCCTTAAAGCCTGGGATCTAGATTAGAATATATATATAGAGAGAAAAATTTATCATAGTGCCCCCTAGCTCAGCACTTTCTCCTAAACAGGCCTTACACAAGCACAATTCAGAAACATAGAAAAAGATAAGCAAACAACATATGAGCAAAATATGTATACCTTTCTTTTTCCTAGGGAAAATGCTAGAATACTTCACTTAAATAAAAATGTACACGTTAAATAGAATTATCTAATGCCTGACTTGTTTTACTACAGAATGCTACTAACAAACACATTTTTTTTTTTAAAGGCATAAAGAAAACCAGTTAACTCAGTTAATGAGTGACTTTTGTAAGTATTTTCCCAAAGGACTGATTAGGAAGTGTAAATCATTGGTTCCAAGACACGAAGCAGGCTCTACTGTGCAGGTTGTGAGCCCACAGACAAACAAAGCTTCTGGGGCTCTGGAGTGACACTCACTTCCATGATGTCTGACTATGATCCATACTCACTGACAATGTGTCCTGTAGTCTGGAATGCCAGTTCCACTATACTTTCATCCTGATCTGAGGCTGCCAGATGAAACACTGAGAAAATGTTTTTCCAGCCAGAACGAATGTTAGCAGCCTGGGAATTCACCATCTGTGCAATGCACCGCACAACCATGTCGCGAATAGTAGGAGACCTAAATTAGGATAATAAACAATAATTTTTTAAACTAAATTACATCATCAATTAGAATGGTATAATTCTCTAATGACTGACTTTGCAGAAGCAATTTGAAACAGTGATTGCAAAAGTTGATGCTTGTGATCCCAGGTGATTCAGTTAATTGCATGTTATTACCTGTTTCTCTTCATGATATGTTCAAATGGTCTTAGGAAGTCCTTCTGGAATCGGAAATTGGCAAGTTCTCCTTTTTCCAAGAACTTCATTGACAATTGTCTTAATGAATCTACTGCAAAAATAGCTACATCTTCATTGGGATTGCAGCCAACCTGAGAACATAGAATAGAAAAGAAGAGTAAGCTTGCATCAGAGGTCTCACAGATTCAGCACAAGCTGTCTTTACAATTGATAACAGAGAACTAAGCAGTACTGGAAAATTAATGAAATTAAACAGTAGTCAATTCCAGAAACCACAATGTTTATGAAATTCAATAATCCCTAACTAATTCCAGCTATTTTCTACGTTAAATAACCTAGCATTTAAAACCTCCTAAAAATAAGCAAGCTGTCTAAAAAAGACTTCAACAGCTGTATTAAAAATGCATGTCAAACCTCGATTTGATAAACTGTCAATTTAGACTTGAAGACAACCAGTGTCATGAAACACCTCCAAAAATTACAACACAAAACTAACAGCAGCTAGTTCTAGACTCAGGTCATGATAAATAACTTAATGTATACATCTGTTTTTATATTTATTATACTGTGTACCTCTGCCTTCTCGCAGGCCTTCCCACCTTTACAATCTTTGTTGGTTTAAGCTTACAGAGGACAGAAAAACCACCACGATTCATACAAGCACATGATTTTCCATTAAATCTCAAAATAAAATAATCTGCATCAATAACTGAAGGAGTATGCACTATAAGCATTAACAGGGATACCTTATTAAAATGATCACCAATCACTTCCCAGATCCTAGACCACTGCAGCCTTATCCGGCCCATGTTGTAGTAAGAAATCTCTACAATCTTCTGCAGACTGAACATTCGAGGGTGGGTAGCAGACAGCAGCTCATCCATAGACACAGCACAAAGCCAGCGAACGAAATCCACTGTTAAATGACCACAGATTTTAATGCAGCATTTTTCCAAGGTATAGTTTACAGGGGTGGGGAGGGGTAGGGAAGAGATGAAACCTACCAATAGCATTTCCATCCAACCTTGTAGACCCCGTAAATATTCTGTAAAGTGCAGTTAAAGATATGGTTAAAATTTCTTAGGAAGAGCATCTGTTAAATGTATTCAAGCTTCCTTGTCTTGTTTTGCTTAATATATGGACACCCGCTGATGACCCTTTATTTATTAAAAAACAACTAGCAATTGTAAAGACATAGTGAGAATGCTGTCAGCTTTTTCATCATGGATCCAAATACAGAAGGCAAACATCTCCAGAGTGCATACTATCCATTTGCCATGACAAGTAGGTATTTGAAACATTTCCCCATTATGAAGCAGGGAGGGACACTGCAAATCCAAACAGCTATTATGTGTTTGATATCAAACTTCCAGTGCACTTGATTTTACCGCAGGACAATTTTTCATTGAACTGACATCGATCTTGCTTGCCTGTACTTCACTTCAACCACAGAAATGTTTGTAAGCCATCAAAATGATACCTCTTCATCAATTTTGACAACCACTAAGAAAATTACATGTTCTAATTTCTGAGATGCTGAGCAAGCAAGATACATGAACACTTCAGTCTGATCACTACTGTATGATATAAACAGGGAATGTTCATAATATGTATCCTGCCTAGGCAAATCTAGTTATAATAACTGTGATTCATAGAACAGAAGACTGGAATAATAATTTTGGTCATTTCAGACAACATCTACATAACCTAGAGGGAAGCAGGGAGTCAGTAATTACATTTAGGAGAACAAGAGTCTGACAATAATGCCCTCAGCACCAAGGCAAAATGAGATTTGCTATCTGTTACTATATACAGCAAATCAAGATTCAATGGACACTACAGCAGACTTCATGCTGCAAGTCTTCTGTAATAATGTTTTTATCAGTAAAAAAGCTTCTTGCCTAATCTTTGCTCTGCTCTTTCTTGCAAAAACACCCATGATCCAAAAAAAATCACTTCTCTATGGTAGTTCTTCTGTAGGCTTTTTCTAAATAAATTTGTAAATTAATAGGGTCCTTTTCTTAGCACAGGGTATTCAAATACTGCTTAAAAAACTTCAGGTGGCAACAAGAAATTTTGTACAGTACCTGTCTACAGCAACGACAACGCTTTGGGAGCTAGTTTCACCAATGGACTCCTGAATACTTGCTATCTGCTTCCAATCCACATTTCCACCAACTACAGTGAAAAACAAAATGGAAAAATGGGTAAGAAAGAATACAGAAAGGGTTAGGAAGAAAGAGGAATAAAAGTTGTGCCACTACCAGTATAATTAAATATATTTTTAATTCACAAAAAAGAAAAGTACATTATGGATTTCCTTTGCATGAGCTGGCCATGTTGGTTTAAGTCCTAATTGTCTTAATTTCCTAATTATTCTATCTCAATCCATATATAAACTGTATTATTCCCCCAAAATTGTCCACATCTGGAGCAATGGATACAAGTGAAAAAAGCAATACCCACAAGAATTACCTTTTTCCCTCCATTTTTCAATGAACCTCTGCTAATCTTCCCACTTAGAACACACAACATAGGACTGAGAATATAGCTTAGAAAAGAATTTTTCACACTTAATTAGCATCAAGTCAGTAAATCCATCACAAAAGATTTTATTTCTTATCATTCAGAAAGAAGAGTTTCCACCAAAACTCCATCTCTAAGCTACATCTCAATTACAGCAAAATTATCATCCTAAAATAGTGAGAAATATCTATAAATAAAAACAGCAATTATTTATTTTGGAGGCTGGAAACTGTAACCCACATCTGGGAATGTTCATATGAAGAAACTGCTAACTCTGCAGTGAGAAAAATTCTGAAATTCTTAGCAATTTCCAAACTCGCTTTGAACCACCATCAAAAAAAGAACAGCAATCTTGCAATCACCCTGGGTAATTCCACATACCCTGTATTCAGGGCTTTTTTTTTTTTCCCAGCAATATAGAAAAAAACAGAAGACTGAAAGAAGGCAAGTAGCTCTGCTCTTTGGTTTGCTGAGAGAAAAACTTCTCATGTTTCAGCCTGCCTCAGCCTTGATGTGCTCCATCCACACTTGGAGGTGGCTGGAGATGATTGTCTGTCAAATCTGTATAACCTGACCTCCCTGAAGTACTTTTCTAGGGCATTTATGGAACAACCTTTCTGTACATACATATGTAACCTCTTATTAGAATCTGAGCCATTTCTAACAGCACTGAGTTTGATCAAGACTTCTCCTGTAGGCACACCAGCTGCCAGTGTCAATTAGCTCCAATCTTGGTAATGAGACAGCTAACAAACATATCAAAATAGCAACAGAGTGTGAAGAGAATTTGAAGGGCTATTTCCAAGGAGTCAGAACCTTAACCAACTTTACCAGCTTACATGAGAATTCCCTGTTATGGCAGGATTTGTGATTCAATGCTTGAAAACCTAAACAGAGGCAGCAGACTTACGCTCTAATGGCTGTGAAATCTCACAATGAAACACAGGAGTCAGCTGTGTAACTCTGCTTTATGAAAAAGAGATTCCTCAGATTCCCACTGCCCAAAGAGGATTTCTGGTTACCCAGGAAGTACACTTTGGCTGTGAGCTACTCACAGCACCAGGTTTTGTCTTCCAAATTTGTGAAGAGAAAATGGCATAGAAGAAATGTGAATTTCACAACTGCAACTCCAAGTAAGGCAACATTCCTACCAAGGAGCAATAGACTAGGTGCCTGTTCATTTACTTTTACAACCCCCATGCTTGTGATGTTTTGAATTTCCAAGTACAACAACAAAAAAGGGCAACCAATAGGAAGGTAATACAAGAGATGAAGACATTTGAATGCAGATGCCTGAACAGCCACACTTGAATCTTTGCTGAGCCAGTAAATGACCAAAGGAGCTTTTGGGTCTGGTTTTGTTGAACTTTGTTATTTCAAAAAACACATTAGCAAGAAGAGTGAGTGCTGCTGCTTGTCCACATCTGATTTTGCAAGTAGGTCTGAGAGAGAGAGCTTCTGTGTCACCAGACAGCAACTTCACTCACTCTCAACTACTTTCCTGTAAAGTATGTGTCTGTGTATATGGACATACACATTATGTGTTCTTCACAGGAAATTAGGTTTATAGAAAGCTTGCTTGAAACCCATGGTTCCAATGCATACTTTGGAGTAATCATAGAAAATTAAACTATCTGCAAAAAAAGATTTATGGAAAGAAGTGAAATAACTGAAACAGTTGAGAAAATGTTCTAACAGCCCCTTAGTGCATGAAAACCAAGTTATGCATTTTCCTATAAGATTGAAGTAACATTATTAAAAAAAATGAAGAAAATGGTGAAGTCTCCATATGTGCACTGCAATAAGCATTCCAGAAATTCAAACATTTTATGCATTTGGGCATAAACTATTTTCCCTAGAAATGCAGCTGACAGCAGCAAAAGGTCTTTATGAGCTGGATCTATACCAATGACTGGCAGGTATGATTTAGAGACACCTGAATACTGTTTACATTCTTGAGTTATGAGGACTTGAAACCTTTAAAGGCCAGTCACTGCAGCATAGAGAAACTGCCAGCATTTGGAAGCAGCCAAGTTGCACAGGTCATCAGTGAACACTAAACTGAAGGATGCATATTGGATTGAAGGGCAGGAACAAGCTCAGTGTATGAGATGCTGGCAGACTCCAAGCTTTTCCTTCATCAATGCTTGGCAAGCTGAGGGGAGTACAGAGAGGCAGGCCAAAGGGGAGCAGAAGGGAAAGAAAAGGAATGACTTGAGAAGAAGAAAAACTGTCTGATGAGAAGACAAAGCTGGATGATTAGGACTAGTCTGGGGGCTAAGATCAGGGAAAATTGAAAATTATCATTACTCAAAAAAAAGTTATGCAAAAAGCTGGAGGAAGACAAAGCTTTTGTTTGGTTGTGGGTGAAGTTCAAAAGGCAGGAGATACTGAGCATCACACTATAACTGAAACTTTCTCGTAGTCAAAAAGACTTATATATACACTTTGATGCTTCCTGAGTTTTTTAATACCCTACACCTGTATATCTTTAACAGGTATTAAAGTGCTCCCATTTAAAACAAATAAATAAAACCTTCTAACCCTCAACCTTCTAAAGACAAATTTAAGTTAAGTCTTATACTTTTCTAAGAAAATAAGAAACATAATCTCATTTTTGCAGTATGTTTTGGTACTCAAGCCTAAATAAGGCACTTACTCAGTACTGAAGTAACCAGAATAGGAAAGAAATGGAATTTCAGAATTTAAGCTAAATTAATCTCCCACTTGGTTTGAATTCTGTGTATTTCTCACAAAGCTCCACAACAGATGCTTAACCTACACATACTGACTTGCTTGCTTGGTAAAATACTTGGCACGCTAATGTTGCAATATTATTAAATCTGGTCATACCATCTGCAATCCATTCTTAGTTGAAAAGCTGTATTTTAATAGAAGTGAGCAATATATATAATCTTCTGCATTTTCCATCCTCGCAATAATAACAGAGCAAACAAAACAGTCCAGAAAAAGCATAAGTTTTACAAGGACTACTTCATGGTCTTCTGTCAGAACTTCACATAAAAACACAGAACGAACAGTTCTCAGAACAAAACCAGTAAAATGAAATACTTCATATCTGCATTACTTACCCAGTCCCAGCCCCACAAATTCATCAGGTGCCTGATCCTTTGTTCCAGTAAAAGAACCTTCCCTGCCACGCACTGTCCCTGAGATGTAGCGAGGTTTTACTCCAGTTCCTATTAACTGAGCCAGTTCAAGTTGACTGATGCATTTCAGAATCTATTCCAGAGAATAAAGAAGTTGTTTATCAACAAAAAGCAGTTTGAAATAGTAAAAAGCAAGCACAGATCTTTAGAAGAAAAAAAATTCTAACATTTGAGGTCAGAAAATCTGTTCTTTTGTCTAAAATCAATATTAATTTCAATAGCACTGGATTTGTCTTTCACAGTTTTATTTCTCACTTAGACATGTTCTGCTACTTTAATTGGCTGCATAATGTATGCAACAAAAATATACAGGCAGCACTGACCTAAACCCCACTATGTTTATGCACAAACAAGCACACTACTGGATTGAAAATCAGTGAACATGCTTTCTAACAGTTTAAGTACAAATGTACCTCATGCCAGGAATTTCCTAAATAGTTTCCATCTGTATGAGCCACCGTGATGAGAGTTTTAATGGTGTCAATATTCTTCTGCTTCATTTCAGTAATACCAGAACTCACTGTAAGCAATGTAAATCTTGCTAATGCTTGAACATAGGCATCTCTTTCAAGCTACAAATGGGAGGGAAAGAAACAAAAGTCTCATAAATATTTTTGCCATTTCTTGTTCTTAGTACAATCTGTGTGATTTCATCAACTATACCATTTACCTTTCTCTTCCCAGAACTGAATTTCCTAAGCATAGTGAAAATATCCTAAAGTTCTTCACCAGTAAGAAGATATTTGTGGGATGAAACCAGGTTCCTTCTATTCAGGAACATGAAGTGCAATGTCTGATAGCATTGAACATATAAGTTGTGTTTAGGTTTCTGTTTTGGTCTTTTTTGGGGAAAACAGGATGCTGTTTCAGAAGAAATATTGCTACTTAGCTAAGTTTTCAATATTCTTGTACTACACTGAGACTTACTCTGAAAATGCTGCCATAGCAGACTCACTGAAGCTTCGGCATTTTTTTGTCAACAAAATCTAAAAAATGTATCTAAAAGGCATGTTATGCCTATTCCATGGAATTGCTCCAAACCTATTTGGTTTATGCCAATTCCATGGAATTGCTCCAAACCTATTTGGTTTAATCTGCACCATTTGGAGCACCTCAGAAGATTCTGAAGCAAGTGTCATGGGTAAGCAGCAAGTGATCATAATCTAGACAGATCTCACTGAAGAAAATTCTACCCAGTTACCCCATTTTTATGTGTATGGTATCTACATGCAACAAAGGGAACTCCTCAGATCTCACATGAACCAACTGCAATGGTAAAAAGGGGATTACAGTTGAGCCCACAAGTGCATTTTATTCTCCTGTTATGTATAAACTGAAGGCTGTAAAGTAAAGTGGCTGTACACCAGATAAACAAATGGCAATTATGAAATACATTCAACTGAATATTTAGGGCTATTTTTGAGTAAAAATCATTAAGGACAGAAAACAACCAAATATAAAATATAAAAAACCCCCAAACCCAGGAAGAATGGGATTCCACAGAGAAAACACTAACATCACCACAGTGGGCTATGGGAGAAGGGACAGTGATCTCACTGAGCCACTGAGCACAGTACAGCTGCCACATTCAACCCTGACCATTACTGCAGGGTATGCTGGCAAAGGCACAGAAAATTATGTAGAATCACAGAAAAATGAAGTCTCAAAGAAAGTGTACTAAGCAATGAAGCTTTCAAGTCTAGAAACTCCGTATCTTCCTTAAAAACAAAAGGTTTTCAGCCCTACTCATTCAGGCAGGTATTCCCCCCTCCCTTCTTTTCCTAAGCCAGCAAAGCAGAGGACAAACAACTAAACCATGTCTAAACATCGCCCAGAAACTGAAATCTGATGATATAAGCAGACTAAGTACATCCTTTTGATGCATATCTTGTCTAAGATACTTAAAGACAAAAGTCAGACTGTGTGACGAGTCTAAGATTAAAAGCATAAATAATTAAGACCAGATTCTACAACTGAGGTTTCAGAGGTGAACATTAAACTACATTGTGTACTGTGGAAATTTTCTTAAAATTAAAGGCATCCAGGTGCCTCCATTATCTCTCAAGGTGTGTAAACGAATGTTAACTCCTGATAGATATCAATCTTAATTTCTGTACATTTACATAATAAAAATCGAAAAGTTGCTATCACTGGTTAAGCACATGAGGAAAAACTTCATTCCAACAGAAAAGATCCTTAAATCAGCTCAAGTACAGACATGCCAATCTCCTTCAAACCACCAGAGCTATCTGGTGTCTGCAGTCAGACAACATCCCATCTAACCAAGACCTTGTGAATTGGAACCATGCTATAATAATGAAATCACCAACAAACCAGTACTGTTATAATTATATCAACAAAACAGAATTTCCACAGAAAACCAAGAACTAGTAACGTTTATACTGAAAATGCAAAAGCAACGCTTCCCATTTCCTGAAATTTAAAAACTCGTTTTCGGAACACGTCCAGTTTAATCATGCCACAAGCCAATGGAAGAGTATAACTGAATCATGGAGATCTTAGAGCAATCATGTCCTTGCCCTTCCCATGCAAGGCTGGCCACTGCAGGACTGGGAGCTAAACCCAGCAGCTGCTGAATCTGGTACTGGAACCAGTTCCACTCTTGCAGCTTAGAAACAAAAGTAACCAGAGTGTGTTTCACTGAACATCTGCAGGCTCCAGGGAATGCTCATTAAGGAATACTTTTTAAATCAATTTTTTAAGTCTGTTCAGCTCGGGGACAGGTGGTCATGTAGAAATTAGGTGGAAAAACAGAGGAAAGAAACCTCAAATGATCTCAAACAGGTTTTTTTAAGCAGCTGTATCACAGGTCTTGATGTGCCTTTCCACATTAGTGGTAAAAAGTTATCTAACTTGCCAAATACAAGTGCAAGGGGAGAAGGAAGGAAAGCATTCCCTATTGTATCATAGTTCAACTTCTTTGATTTAGTCTTATACAGCTGGGTTTTAGGTTAGTGTGGGTATTCTCTTGGTAAGCGTTTTCAACATACACATGAAATAACACAATGCCAAACACATGGATTTTGCTCGCCCCTCTCTTCAGCTATCTCTACAACTGACTTATGGCAGACCAGTACTCCATTTATTAACTAATAATCTACAATAACATAATTATACCTTCCCTACCAATGGTTTCTAAAAAGAAAAACAAAAGCCAAAACCAGCCCAAGTATAATCATCATTGCCCTTTGGAGCCAGAGAGTCTGGCATTCTTGGCATTGCACTAAATGCAAGATCCATTCATTCATTACATGAGGAATGCCATTTCCAGTGCCATAACTGTTAAATGGGTATCCATTTATAGACATCTCAGATTTGTATAATCTCTCTGAAGTTGAGAATAACATTTCAAATGCAGTTCACAGAGATATTATTTTACAGGACTGAGAAATTCTTTTTATAAAACAACACAACTAATCTAAAGAGCTTTGTAAGAATGCGAGAAATAAAATGCTTTGACATAAAAGCAGTCAATTTCTGGGGAAACATTCAGTGCAGAGGCATGGCACTTACCACAAAACACCAGGAAAAGGAAAGGCCACTTCATGTACACTTCCAGTCAAATATCAGATGAAATAGCAATGTCAGAAGCCTTTAGGTATTGCAGTGCACAGCTTCAGCAGCAAGGGCTCTTAGAACCCCACTAACATTTTGCTGGTACATAAATCAAAGTATTGTCTCAATCTTACATTTTTTACCTGAATGTTGAAAATGCAAGCAATCCGGATTGCACATCGTATGCCCTCCAAACAAAGAGAGGCAACCTCGGTGTCATCACAGTCCTGCAGACCCACACTGAAAGCAGCCAGGAAAGGAGTCCAAGCCAACTGGAATGTATGCAAAGTAAGGGTTATATTAGCAATTGCTGGTACTTGAAGGGAATGCTATAGTTTCACCATCTTGCTGAAGTGTAAGTTCCACTCTTAACTGACATAATCAACCTTGAAGCTGTCTTTTGATAAAAAGGAAACAGAATATACAGACATGAGACACATAATAATATAAAGAGGGGTTAGAAGAGCCATCAGACATAGAATGGGGCAGGAGTACTGCAGAGTAGAGCTCCCCTCAAAAGCACTTGGCCTTTCCCTCAGCAACAAACACGTGGCCATCTTCAGTTAGTTGTAAAAAACCAAACCCTAAAGCTATGTCAATTAGATGTCTGTTAGAGTTTTAGCATTCCCAGGATGACTTTTATCTTTGCACACTGAAAAACAGAGTAAACAGTTATTGTAATAACCAACACACCATATAATAGATTTATAATGAAAGTAAGATTAGCTTGCCCTGATAACACCAGAAAAAAAAAAAAGGAGGGTAGTGAAAACAAGGCAAACTTTATTAATCACACTAAAATTACGAAAAGCCAAGAACAACAAGAAAAAAAATTTAAAAAACCAANTGGTAAGCCAACAACAAGAAAAAAATTTAAAAAAACGAAACCAGGACATGACTCTTTCCTTATCTGTCTACTACTAATTTTGTTGCTCTTATCCCTCCATCTTTTTATACCCAAGTCACTATTGATGTTTCCCATTCCTCTTGCCTTAGGTGGCACTGAGGATGTAATACATGCAACTAAATTTACTGCAACAGAGTCTACACAGTCCTCTCCTTGTGGTCAAGGCTCCCTCTGCCAAAGGCAGAAAAAACAGTCAGAAGATGCAGAGGATCCTGCTGTAACTATACAGGGTTATGGAGAGGAAACACCATGGAACCCAGAATGATTTTAGAAACCGTTTTACCTGAAGTCACCCTAGATAAAATACAGAGTCAATGGGCACAACAAGGAGCAACAGATTTCACACTTAATTTCATAATAAAATAATACACCACAGAGCTTTGGTTTCATTTAGACCAGCAGCTCCAAAAAGCACTACCTTCAAAAAGCATTTAATGCTTGCAAATACCAAACTAACTGTGGGACAGTGTTAAAGGCACTGGATGAATTCACAGATTCAGGATTTAATTCCCTATTGTATCACCTTTAAAGGTCCCTTCCAACCCAAACTATTCTATGATTTTGCGTTCAGAAATCTATGTTTTTCTCACTGCCTTCAAAATTTTCACTGCCATCGAAACCAAAACTAATCTTAAAAAAATCACAAAAGTGAAATAATTTCTTAAGAACTATCTAATGGTCTTTATACTGTGCTTTGTAACTAGATGCATGCTGTTATTTGTAGGCTGTTCTGTTTTTACAGGTGAAAATCAAGCTTCAAAACCTGACAACCAATTCTGGGCTGCTTAGATGGGTGCATAAAGTGAATTTTTGCTGTTTTAAAAATTTAGCCTGTGTATCTGTAAATACAGTTACAATGATCAATTTTATGTGGACATCAATGGGTGAGACACTCAGAAATTTGTAAATTTTTTTCTGTAAATTTAAGTCTAAATAAAAAATGTGAAATTAGGTATTCAAATTTCACAGTTCTCACTTGTTTTTGAGAAGAGGGCCCTCTTCTCAAAAATATTACACTACTGCTCTCAGTACCTTAATCAGTTCAAGAATATCCTCAAGTAATTTCAAGTAACAATTTCTAATTTTTTGTACCTTCACAAAATATGTTTAGGGAGTTAATTTAACCAGGGTGTTTCATATTGTGCTCCCTTGAACTTTGGAAATACACTTTTCAGACAGTAAAGGGTAGGAAGCATTAGGGCTGGTATCTTGAAGAAAACCACACTATGAATTTTACAGATGCCTGCACGTAAATTATTTAATTTCAGCCTTCAGAAAGTCAGCAGAGAGAAAGCATAGTACATCTCTGCTATGTGACACCTTGAACTGCCTAAAGGTAAATTTTTAACAAGGCCTGTGCTTAGCGTTCCTCCGTACAAATCAAATACTCTGCTAGTTTTCTTAATAAGGTAATGAAGAACTCCTAATTTTGCCTCATAGACAGCAATCTTACAGCCAAGTCCTCAGTGTGCCCAGGTGGCCAAAAAGGCCAATGGCATCCTGGCTGGTATCAACAAGTGTGGCCAGCAGGACCAGGGCAGTGCTCTGTACTCAGCACTGTGAGGCAGAACTTGGAATCCTGTGTTCAGTTCTGGGCTCTCACTGCAAGAAACACGTGGAGATGCTGGAGTGAGTCCAGAGGAGGACAATGGAGCTGGTGAAAGAGGTGGGAGCTATTCTCTTCTCCCAAGAAACAAGGGAAAGGATGAGAGCAAGTGGGCTCAAGTTATACCAGGAGATGTTTAGATTGAATATTAAGAAAAATTCCTTCACAGATGCAGCTGACAAAAGTTGAAACAAGCGGCCCAAGGAAGTAGTGCAGGCATTAACTGTGGAAGCATTTAACATACATGTACATGTGGCACCTCAGGTCATGGCTTAGTGCTGGACTGGGCAGCACTGGGTTAACAGCAGCACTCAAAGCTTTTAAGAGGCCATTTCAAACTAAATGTTTCTGTGATTCCTGGGCCTGGAATTCCTCCACCTAACCTCAGAGCACATCCCTCCAGGGAACCTTCTGTCTATTCAGAGGTACTGGTCTGAGACTTTACTTCCCTGGAGCCGTTCAAAAGGGGTCATGTGAGGACCATGACAAGAACAAGGGCACAAAGAAGAGTTTGGTAAAGCCATAACAACTTATCTCAATGGCAGATGAACGCTGTGGGTTAGGTATGCCAGAGACCACACCCAAGAGCACACTGAGGCACTGTACAGTACTGAACACACTTTATGAATCTGAATCACTACTATGAAAAAGGCATTCGGGATGCAGACAGCTTTGCACTTACACAACAGCAGACAGGTGTTTAGAATAATAGTTTAATACAGGTCCAGCTTCCTCCCCTACACTGGACCAGAGTCCTAGCTTTCTAAAGTATTAATTTGCAACAGACAACATTAGATAAAAGCTTTTCCTGATAATTGCTCCATTGCCTTAAGATGCTTCTTCTATCAGCACAGAAACTTCTTAAATTCCAGGGTAAATTAAACTAGATTAGAAGGCTCAAAATCCTCTCTTTCCTGTAGCAAGTTAAATAACTTATAAAATGAGCAAAACATAGCAGATGCAAATCCTTAGTATCTTCAATAAATCCTGTCAGTCAGTATTTTGTATTAGGAAACTGTGATATTCTACATGATTATGTAAACATGTATCTCACCTTAAACATGGGTCTCACATGCTCCAGGTGTGTGGCGCTAGTAAAGGGGGCCTGAACGTGGCTCACTGCCTCCATAAGAGCTTTAGCTGTTTTAGCCATTTGTTCCATTTCCAAGTTATATAGGAGTCTTCTCTGCTTCTCACTAGCAACACCTGCAAACACATTTTTCTTCTCATTTATGCATCTTTAGCAATGGTGTCTTCAGGAATATAATAATTCCACGTTTTTCATTAAGTACAATACTCAGATGCCTTTTTGTATTATCTTTACTTTCTGAAGCTATCACATCAGCCTTCTCACATTTCTTTGACAATATAGATAAAATTTAACTTAAGGCAAACTTGTGTTTGAAATGTAAACCATTTTTAAACCTTTACAGAATTTTAAGATTTGAACAACAGAGATTTCTTCTTCATCACCTCAACTGACATAAATACAACACCCACTAAGCTAAATTCAAAATGAAGAACTATTTCATAGGAATCCATCAGCAGACAAAATAACAATAAAAATAACTGGACACCCTTTTTCAGTGCAAGAACTACATTAAACCTTTTCACTTCCATAACAGAACCTCCATCTTATGAAACAGTGAAATCCAAGTAGCATGTAATAATCATCTTTTTAAAAATGACAATAGAACATGATGTTAAGTGACTGAATACTGAAAACAAGAGTATTTCTTTTTTCCAGATGCAAATTTCCTACAAGCGATCCATTCATAAGGCTAACCTAGGACTTAAATTACACAAATATGTAAGGAAAAAGTTAAGGCTCTCTTAACGTTCTCTGTAGAAAAGCTAGAAGCAGTAACATCTCAATCTTCACACTGTACAAAACACAAAAAGTTTTTCTGGTATCTAAAAGAGGAAAAGATAACTAAGTGCACGAATTAGGGCCCGAAGAACTAAATACTGCAAAACATTTGAAGACAGATTAGTTATTGCAGGAAATCACAACAGTTACTTAAGAAAAAGAAGACACATACAGTGTGAGTGTTCTGCTCTGCACCTATTGGCAACCATGTAACCTCATAGAACCCTCTGATTTCCCTGTGCTGCTGCCCAACAGCAAAATCTGCCTCCTTCACGGTCAATGCACTGATTGCCAGCAATTCAGATGCAAAGGGAAATGAAAAAACAGTTGTATTTAATGCAGATTTGAGGTTAGCATCACACATTTATGTTAAAAAAAAAAAAGCATATGAAATAAGAAGGAGGATCCACTGTGAGTTTAGTGAGTGATGTTTGCTTCATTCAACTCTTGTATCAAAGAGAACTTGATGAAACTGAAAAGCCAGCCCTTGAAGAAAGCTAACAATGCCACTACTTACTTTGTTTACTGGATTTTGTGGGTATTGTTAATTCCTTTGTTTCTTTCATTGAAATCTTCTTTCCAGCTATTTCATTATAGATAGCAGACAAATATTCTTCAGGGAGATCTTTACTGTCATTGATACCTCTATTCATTTTAATATACTGTTCTTTTGTCATTTTATTCTTAACCTGAAATGCAGAAAGTAGCTGTAAATATCAACAAATGAGGCAAGCTCATCAGTTACAATGCTCCCTATAAAACTGCCCAGCCCATGAAAAGTTACCATCAAGGACAAACCTGCTGATTCAGAAGACATTTAAAAGTATTCAACACATCCAAGACTACACTGTCAAATCTACAATATACCACAAAGCCATGACCATATTCCAACACCAAATATTTGGTAGGATTCACAGATCAAATGCATGTGAAATCAGACATACATGAAAAAAGAAAAAAAAAAAAAAAGGGAAAAAAAAGCTTTTTCTTGTCATACAGACCAAACTATCTATCATGCAGAAATCTACCTTACAGAAAGGCCTAACCAAAAAAACTTCAAAACCTCAACACCCATGAAACATAATACTGTTCTTTAAAAGATGCACAAACGTACACTACCTTACTCCTTACATACATACTGGTATTAAATTGGACATCAAGCTTTTATAACTACATTGTCACAAAGCCTGAAAGTTACTTGCCTACGAATTACATGGATATTTGTTCCAGTAACATACCTGTGGACTGTGAAGATCTGTTGTCAACATGATAATTGAGTAAGCTAAAACATATGCAGTATCTGCACTAGCAAAAAGAGTTTGCCTGAAGGCAAAAAGGAGAGAAAGAATAGCAAATTTAATTTATTAGGATTTTTTTACTAATTACTCAGCTTTCCAAAGTTCTGAAGAAGAAGTGCATCTTACCCTTGGTTACATTCTAAATATCTAGCAGCAAATTTCTCCATTAAGCGATCAATTTTTTGAGCTTCCCCTGGGAGGCGAAATCCTTCTAGAAACATGCGCAGAGCTGAAACAAAATCCTTCCCCGAAAAGTCGTGTTGGTCTACATATGCATACATGACTTCTTTGTTAAATTTATCATTGTCTCCCAGGAACTCCCCAACCTGAGTCTAAAACAAGAATAGAAAAGACAAATTGGTGCATTTATATTTGAAAAATAAATATAAGTAACAACAACAGAGTCAAATGTATTACAAAAAGAGAGGTATGTATTGCAGTTAACTGAGACATACTCCTGCTTCTCCTTTTCTGTCTAAAGCAAAGTACTTTGGCTCTTATATGCTCATACATATCTGCCTACATTCTTCTCTGCTTTTACTCACATGCCACTTTTTCATTAGATGAATTCCACACATGAACAAGACAAAGTTAATATTACTAATGATTGTTCTCTGCTATAATGATTTTTGTAGTTAAGAAACTTATTACAGGAATGAAAAGCTTACTAAACTCAACTTTATCCCATAGACTACTGATCTCAACCAGACCCAAGGGATGCTCAATAAAAATAGCTGGTACTCAAGTACATCTGAGCTGGTCATTGTCAACACAACTCAGTACAGTGAAAAAGAGCATGCATTCAGATAAAGATGCCTGTATATGGAAACTGAGGTTAAAAAAATGTTTTGATGCCTGATTCTAAGCATTAACACTAAAATTTGTGACTTCAGGCACACCTGCCAACATGGGCAGCAATGGGTGTGGCTTTTATGCACAATGGTGAGAATTGTTTCAGAAAGTTGGGTTCCTCATATTAACATGAGATATTCCCACCGAGGTATTGCAGGATCCTTCCAAGTCCAGCAACAGCTACTAACTGTAAATAAAATCAAAGAACTCATCTTGATTAACTAACCTTCCTCTGGGGGGAGAGTAAGTGCTCTTAATGTTGTTGCATCACGTTATTATTTTCACCATCTCTGGAGGACAGATACGTCTGGCAGTTCCTTATTAAAGTATATAGGAATTACTAAGTTGCTTCAAGCTATACTAAGTACAAGTCAGCCCAAGTAGGTCAGTCTCTTGCTCTACACCTCGCTGAACCACAGGGTGCACAGAGCACAGGGGAGAGCTCTACTGCACCCTCCAACTCAAATTCCTTGAACTTACAAATTTTTTAGACATTTCCTTTTCTTCAAGTCACAATAATGTGTTACACACTCTGAACACTATCAACTGATTTTGCAATTAGTATAAACACATCAGCATGAGCACAGTCATCAGGAAAACAGTTTCCTTACTGAATCTAATCTTTCCTCTTGGTGCAAGAATTGAGCAATATCTTCAGGGGTAGTGCCAAGCATTCCTTGTTCCTGCAGGTACTGAATCCCCCTCTTTGGTTTCTTGTTGAATCTGTACCATGAAGAGCAGGATGAAATGAGAGTTAACCCTTCTACCCATGCACAAAGTTGTACCAGCTTAAGTAAAAAAAATTCAGAAATTTCAGATGAGATGCTGAAAAATCTACATATTAAATATTTTTCCTGTATCAAACTGCACATTAGATAGGAATGAGCCATTTCCATTTACTCTGGCAATCATGAAGAAAAAAACATTCCACAAAGACAGCAAAATTTTGAAAAGAACAATTATGCCCTTGATTTTTATCTTACTGTTATCCATTAGTTGCCTGTAAAAATGGAAACATACAAAATATAGAACCAGGAAACTGAAAGAAACTGAAGTGCTAAAGGACTAAGGCCATATCTGTGCAGGGTCTATATGTCATTTGTGCAGAACAATGTGACAAGAAACTTCCATTTTTGCATAAAACTGACTTCACTGAGATTTAGGTGACAAAGATGAAATCACACAAAAGATTCATGTCAGACTGCACTGAGAAAGTACACTATCCTCCATTTCTAATTATGACAAGTTAATTAATCATAAGGACTCATCAGCATAAGCATATAGGCATCTTCACCAGAGTATGTACATTAAAATGGGTCATATTCAAATGATCACGAGTTCAATGTTCTTTTTATCCAAATATAAAAACCTTATTTTTAGACAAGTAGGTCTGGAGAAAAAATAACAAACATTCAGAGTACTCATCTTCTAGCTGTGAGGAATTAGGTTAACACAAAACACTGTTGACAGGCTCCAAAGGGGACACCATTCAGCACTCTTTCACCAGAGGAAGTGCTGTTACATCCAGAGTTTTTTTCCTAACACAAGATGAGTATCTATGAGGAGAAGGAAGAAAAACCCAGGAATCTTCATAGCTCCAAAAGAATCCACCCTCCCATGGGTGATAAAAGGGCACTCACAAGTCAATTCCTTGTTCTATTATTTCCTTTTGCTGCTTTAGGACTTCAAACTGCTCTGGGTTGTCAGTGCCAGACATCTGTGTGCTGTAACTGCCAATTCCTGATGAAGCAGTAGAATCCAAAGAATTTAAGCTTCCATATCTGTTAATTGTCTCAGGATGTTTGGTTTCACTGCTGTCCTGTTCTGTGGGTTTTTCCTGGCCTATGAATTGGAAAGGGTTACATATATCCAAAATATATATAGTGAAAACAAATAAAAATCACATGTCAAATCCTCAGTGCAGGCTTCTAAAACTCAGGGTTATCTTCAATTACGTATTTATTTTATACATATATATTCTGCTTTTATTTTGGTCAGGAAAGTAAATAATAATTTAAAAATTACTACAACATATCAAGGAGAATTCTTTCAGTTCATCACATACTGAAATTTAAGTCTTAAATTAAACTATAATTTCAGGCACTTGGGAAAAAAACCCCAACACCTCAGAAAACAAACTACAGGTTTCTTTTGTTTTTTTTTTTTTTTTCAAATTCAGTGTCACTTTTAACCTGGACCAACTACTATAAGTTTTTGAAACACAGTGTCTAAAAGAATTTAGGTGTGCCAAGGAGGTGGTGCTCTCAGGTCACAAAGACAGCCAGGCTAACCACTCCTATAAAGTTTACTACTTCACCTATCAACTTTGAGTGCTTAATCTGAAAATTCTGGCATAATCTTAGGTCAAATGAAAACAAGATTAAAACAAGTAATTATTTAGTTACTTCATGGTTTACAACATTCAAACTTCTAGAGCTATAAAATGTATAGGTAAATATTCAGTAAACAGATAATTTTTAAAATAATCAGTAAATAGGTTAAAAAATGCTCTCCATTCAGCTTGCTTTAGCAGTTATTTAATCAATATGAAATTATATAAAAATTAGGAGAGCTTCAAAGAAACTTTTGAGACACTTTTAAAATCAGAAATACAGAAAATAACATGATTTAGATATTTTCCGTCCAGTAGCATTCTAGGAATTCGTACAATAAGGAAAAGACAACTAAGACAACTTGTTTAAATGACACCAAACTTATCAATATTTCTACTAAATGAAAAATAGTCTGGACATAACAGCATCAAAATACTGGAAGAACACACTCAAGTCCTGCAGCACCTGACTACTAAAGCCAGAATAAACACATCATATGATGTCTTACCAAGGGTTGTCTGGGAATTGGGATTTACATATTGATCCTTACTCCACTCCACCATGCATTTCAAGATTGATACTAAGCATTCCAATCCTTTCTTCCTCAAACTTAACTCCTAGAAAAGATTTCATAAATAATCAATTAGCAGACTGGAGAGTTTAGTCTCAACCTATCATACCAAGAAACATGAAACTTCAGAAAGTTTGGTGCAATTTTTACCTGCACATTGGACATGCCAAGTTCTTGGCTACCCCTTCCTTGAGCAATCTTGGATAAGTCATTAACCAGCCTTTCAAAGATATTTGCTGCATTTAAATCACAATCATAGTTCACATAGATGTCCACCACGCTCTGGGCATCTACAAATAAAGTGACACTGTCAACCTTGGAACAAAAACTAGGTAATTTATTGAAAGGCAAGTATAGTTTCATTCTTTGAGATAAAAAACAAAATCTAGAACACAACAGTCCTTAATACCTGCACATATCCTTGTCAGTGTTTGTATAACCATCCACTTATGATCAAATGAGCTAGTAGAAGTTTCCAGGATATACAGGAAAATTTCTTTGAAGAAAACCTAAAAAATATTCCAGGAAGAAGGAGAAAAAAAAACCTATTACAAAAACAGTCACTAACTTTGGTGGTCAAAATTCTCACATAATTCTGAAAGCAACACTTTAGAAGTACAGGAAATAATGAAAAGGCAAAAAAAAAGGAGGAAAGAAAGGAATACAACTTATGATTGATACATGTAAATTAGGAATCTGAATTATTTACTTATGTGCCTCTGCAGTGATGCCCAGGTTTTTTTTCTGAGCATTCAAAACCAGAAGAATTGGAATAATGTCAAATCCCTGAAGGGACAATTCAGCCTAACAAGAAACCTAAATTGCTGTTAAGAGTTCACTTGGGATTTTGAAAGAATAGGTATTGCCTCATGACAAAAATACTTTATCTACAAGATGATGACATTACGACACAAACATAACGAACAGCTACTTATGCAACTTTGAAGTACTGGACCTTCATTAGAAGAGAAACATCTTGACACAAAAGAATCCCTCCACAGTATTAGATAATTATTGGAAGAAGGGTACTGGTCAGGCACAGCACACAGCAATTCCATTAACAGGAAAGCTACTCTTCACTAGAATACAGATAAGTTTGCCCTGAAATCATTTTAGTACAGATGCTATTTGGACCATTTTATCCTCTCTCAATTAGTTCCTCACCAGATCCTGGGCTGACTAATTCAGCCAAGCTTGCTTAGCAGCTAAACTAAGGCTTCTTCTCACTTCTTCCCAGGGCAGCAGCAACTGCTCTAACAGCACCTAAACTCAAAATGGACCTGCTACAGGGTCTTACATCACCTTTGTGTACTTCTGAGAGTACAGTACTTCTGGCTTCCTCACAGCCACCTGTGGCTTCCAAATCCACGACACAGTTTTACTACAGGGCTGCTGAGAGTCTCAAGGCACTCAACTTCTCCAATAGCATCACACAAATATCCAAACATATAACTACCCTTGTTTTTAATACTGACTGTTCCTTCATAGCACAGAATTTTTACTGAGATTTTTATGCTATTAGCCAGGTAGAGAAAAACATAGGGCTGTTTCCACTTCAAGTCATTCATCTGGGGAAAAACAGCAACACTGACTGTAAGGCAACTTTGGTCGTAAGCTATTTCCTCAAACAATAGTTACAGTTTATTGATCTCTTTAGAGAAATAGAGGCACACAGCACAATGCCAGCTAATTGTCTTAATAAGGAAAGCATCCCTATGAAACCTAAGGAGCTCAACACATAACAATTCAAAGTACATGCTTAAGCATACTTAAGCATACTAGACTAGATTTTAGCCACAATTTTACATAATCAGAGAAAGACAAAAATTTAATACATGTCCTGCTGTGAGTAACCCTCAGCTACACATTTGATGTTTTCTGATTTTATATATTCTCTGGAACCAGCAAAAGTATTTGTTTTCTGGTAGAAAATCTAAAAAAGAAGTTACTGATGAAGCAGAGAAAAAGGTTTCAGGGATGAAAATTAACCCCAAATCTAAGCTAGAAGAGAAGATAGCTGGAAGCTCTGCATACTATCAAGGCACTTCACAATCTCTGTGCCTCAGACCAAGCTGACTTCTTGCTTCTGGTGTCACCTTTGGACATGCATATCCTGAAATGAAGAACTTCTCAAAACCATAGCTATGGTTTATATTTCAGCTACTTAGAAATGCTATTTATCACTATAGAACTTATTGCAAGTCACATCACAGAGTTGAGACTTTGTTCCTAATATATTGGAAAACTAAACCAGAAAAGAGCTATTTATTATGTTTGGTCAACTGAAATATGGGTTTTAAGGTATTTGCAGTTATGAAAGGGTGGTAATAGTAAGTACAGCTAAATGACACCCCAAATCATCTGATATCTAGTAATTGATTTGCTGCAAATATATTCATTAACCCATTGAAAATTACTGTTACAATACCACTAAGGTACAACTTAAAATTATTTTACTCTGAGAGGGCAGCATTAGCTAAATATTTAAGTCAACAGGCCACGGGAGGGTCACTTTCAACAGAATCTGAAACTATTAATTTCAAACATGCCAGAAAATTATTTGAAATCTGAACACAGATGAAAAAATGCAGCCTCAATCCCAAAACATATAGATTTTGCATATTATAAATCAGAGCATATGGCTCTCCTTACAGCTCCAACACACAAACTGCATGTGAAGTTATCTACATGTCTACCCACATCTTCAGAATAACCTTTAAGATCAGTAGCTGAAAGAATAATTCTGAGCTCACAATCAGGAAAAAGAAAGAAGTTTCTAGAAACTGCTGTACCCCATACTTTGTAATAGATGGGTACCTCAACAGCATAAAGTTTTGGGGAGGAAATATAGCCCTGATATGTGGTGATGGTCCTAATTTAGCATACTCTAGAGCCTGCTACAATAGTGTAGGGCATCCTATAGCCAGTTTGCCTCATATGCCTTCATTTTCTGTTAGGAATTTGTGAAAGGCTGGCAGTGATGGATACCTATCAAATTTCTGTCAGGGAAGCTGACTGCAATGCGCTCACCACCTACATGCTGACTTGTAAGCTCTCTGAAGACAGCAAGTCCAACACTTTTTGGGAGGCAGGCTGGGGGACTGAGAACAGCTCCACCCAGTCTGTCTGATGTGCCAAACACTGCACATACACTACAGTCTTGTTGAGCACACAGTTGGCCTTGAAACTTTTCCAAATGCATCATATTTTCAAGGCACATTCAATTATTTCCATCCAATCTATGCTCAACCATATACTGGAAATCTTACTGGTTTTTCCCCAAAGAAGTATCAAAATAACCTGGTAAGTGGTCAGAACACAATCATTTTATGACATGCTACTGTCAAAACGAGGTTCTTCCTCCAAAGCTGCCAAAACAAATCAACTTATACAATGACATCCACAGATGAAGATATCCCTGAATTCAAGGTCTTTATAATAGCAAGATTTATCATCATTTCTACGCGTCTCTTCACATACTTAAAGCTCCACACGGATGGGGCAAATCTGTTGGCTTGGGGAGCCAGTATTCACAACTGACTCCCCAAACAAAAAATTACTGGAATAAACAGCAGAAACACTGCACACAGTACTACTTTATTCACCAGAAAATTGAGATCTTTAACACATGGGGCACCACAAAAGGGCATCCATGTGGTTGAACATGACAGAGTTGTTCTGAGAAGCTGCTTGTACCTCACGCACAAAGAGCTGATCTGAAGAACAAACCCTCCACCTACAGAATTACAGAATACCCTGAGGTGGATGGGATCTGCAAGGACCATTGAGTTCAGCTCTTAATGGCTTGTATGGGGATACATCTTCCTTTTCCCTATGACTTAGAACTGACCCACTGAAAATTCACAATGCCACTCAGAGAATTTATTGCAAAGAATATGGACTTATCTCCACTTACAGTCCAAGGAGTTAAACTGTGTTTTAGAGGAAATAAGACCATCTTATTTGGGACATATATTTACAGAGGCCCTGATAAGCAAAGGGATGTGCCTATAATAATGGAATAGCTTGGACTCTACCAGAGAAAGAAGTTCAAGTGATCTTAAAGAGAATGCTTTACATGTCATTAGTTTTTACACTAAAAACTTTTTGCAAAACAGTCTTTTCCTGAGTGCATTCATTTTCCCAACTAATAATATGCAGTGCTGGGCGAAGCTTTCCTTATCACAATATTGAACACTGGTTGAGCTTAGGTACAAACCTACTCAATTCTGAGTTTCAGCAACATTCTGCCATAGTACCATGCCACATCCAACAGAAAACTCCAAAATAAGGAAAATCTGGCAAGTCTTACACAAAAGCCGAGAGTCACAAAGGAAAACAAATTTATTTAAGCCAGATCAAGCTACATAAATACGAACAAACATTAACTTTACACCTCCCACACATTTAATTAGAAATTAATGTAACATACCTCAATCTGCATCTTTAGATGAGTCTTAAAGTTTGACAGGAGGGTAAGAAATATGGAAAGTGAAAGCTCAAAAACTTCTGGAACTGATGAGACTCCATTTTTTGACAGAGCAACACAGAGGTACTGCTTTATAGCATTAATGAACATTTCATTTGTCCTGAAGACTGGTCCTGCATTTTGCAGAATGGACAGAAGCAACTGCAATGAAAGAATCTTTGACCGCAGTTCATGAGATCTAGAACAAAACAACACAGCACATCAGCCCAGCGTAAGTCATAAAAAATTAAAAAAAATCAACAAAACATTCTCTTGAGAAGTCAATACAAACCACAATGAATTTGCAAGTGGAATGTTAATGAGAGTAACTCAAATTTGACACACCTTGTTGCAGAAAGGGTCAAAAAAAGATTTTGGTCTTTTTTACTTAAATTGTTCATTTTTCAACCAAGAGTGCAGGCAAGAACTTTACAGAAAAGGAAAAATTACTGTTGAACCACTCTCTCTTCTGCACCATAGAACAGAAGCAGCAAAAGGCAATGCTGCCCTTTCAGCCAGAGGATGAAGGAGCATTCTTTCCTGTTAACAGAGCTTTGGAAGATTCTATCTAAAATCTAGCCCATCTACCAAACACAGACTAGCAAAAGGCGGAAATTCCTTCTCCTCCTCTGTTTCCAGCAGCATGGAAAGAGAGTTGAAGGACTACAAACACAGTGCTTCCTGCCAACATTGAAATCTCTTTTCTCAAATACAGCACTAATCAGCCACTGGGCCCATCCCACTCTGAGAGCAGGTAAGACACAAAAGATGCCATTTTAGGCATGGCAATGGCCAAGTCAGGCAACAGCACTGTTGTGAAGTGCTCCACAGTAACATTCTTACAAACTCAAGTAAACTAGAATTCATGTCAGATCAGTGCTACTATTTCTGCTCTAAAAACCCCAAAACAACAAATACAACAAAACAGGCAAAAAGCCCTCAAGCTACACATGAAAAAAGCATAAAGAAAATCTGCACCTATTAAAATTCAATGCAATAAATAGCATTCCAGGTGAAACCATTCTCTCCAAAGATTCCTGATACTCCTTCCTACTCCTGATCATTAAAAAAAATCTCTTCTGAAGAGCAAGTATAGACACGATTGGCTTTCTCAACAGGACAGTCCCCAGCTTTCAGTAAACAACCATCCTGATAGAGGAAATTTTTCCTCCAGTAAATGCCCAGACACAGTAAGGACTACTTCAAGTCAATCTGTGAAACACAGAGTAGCTGGATATTTGCTATATATTGCAAATATAAAAGATTTTAAAAAAAAGTAATTCCAGTCTAGCTAAAAAAAAAACCAACTAATTAATATTAAGTATGTTGCAAATAAACTCAATTACTTCTGCCCAACGAAGTGGGATGGGGAAATCAATCTGCAAACATTTCAAACTCAAAGTATAACTCCAACAGCAGTCTTTTCTTCTGAAGATGCTTTTGAGAAGAAAACAGCCAGTCAAACTGAGTGAGGAACTTGCCCTCACATTTCTCCTATGGTCAAAGTCAATCCAAAACTGCTCTCTGTAAAGAAAGTGCTTGATGCTGGTACTGAAGCTGAATAACAACCTCTTTTGATGCAAAAGGCTTGGTTTTGTATTACATGGTACCAGGTGTGCAGACAGCACATGACCAGACATACTTTCCTATGGTATGAAAGAATTTAAATATGAGGAGGATTTCAGTCATAAATAAAATATTAAATATTGCCTACTTCCAGCAAGTGTCAGCTCCCACCGGAAATGCTGACAGGCTGACCTTAACAATTCTGCATGATGTGTAAAGCCCACTTAACTTAGAACAGGTTCAAGGTAAAAACAAAAACCAGCAAGGAAACCTTCAAGCCATATTTCACCTCCGTCTTATTTTATTCACTGAAAAAAGGAAACAAAGACATTAACCAGGTTCCCAGAAAGCAAAATGCTGACCTTAACTCCCAGACTTGTGATTTTAAGCTAAAGCTTCAAGTTCAGTTACCTAAAATCTATTTTCATTCCAGACTTCATCACAATTTCATTGAAAATAAGATTTTTAAAGAGGCAGATAAGACTCTTGAAATGCCAGAGATATCCTACACCTCCTCTTCCAATTACAGCATGTTTCTAATAGTTCAAAAGGCCTTTAATGCCTCAGAACCATTGATAAATTCTAGGCCCTTCTCCAAATATGGGATATCTTCAAATGCAGTTGCAGTGAATTCTTGTTGCCCTAAATGCCTTTTTCTCCAATTTGTTTTGTATGAAGAGCTCCACCAGTTCTAACATGAATGAATGTCAAGGACTCCATGGATTCAGATTAAATTCTCCAAGTGCCTCAATAGCTATTACTGCTCTTGCAAGGGGAGTTAATCCATTAAAGCCTTTAATAAATGGACAGCTTTAATCTCAAAGTACAAACTAAAACCACAGGAAGACAATTGTCAGAAATAGTGAGAAAAATCCTCATGCCTCAGTCTTCATTCTCCAATGACCTGACTTTCCATAGTGCATTGTGAGATCATTTAAAAACGTTCCTAGATTAAATCTTCAAACCCTTTTGACTACATCTTATGTTTTCAGCTTATTAAATCCCCACCATACATCACTGATTAAACTAAACTGTGTTAAAGTTACCTGCTTTAAAAGCTAGACTCGGAACAATAAAGCTGATTTTATTTTGAAGAATACCAGGCCTTTCACTGTTATCTGAAATCATACTACAGTTTCAATTTGATCTCTTAACACTCCTTAGAACAAAAAAAAGCATTCCTCTGGAAAATTACTAGCAATTGTTCCTAACGTGCAAATAAAATGTATATAAATTATATGCATATAAATCCAAGATGAAAAAGTAAACCTTTCTGCCAACACTCAAATTTAATACTGGCATCCATAGACGGATGGAGGAGACTATTTGCTTTACAACAAACAATTCTATAAATGAAACTGAAGACATAGTATCTTCAGTCAGAAGAAACAGCCAAATAAAAACTTTGTTATCAAACATTGGTGTTTTGATTAAGTAGGCTGACAAGAGTGTCCAGTCTGAACAAAAGAATGAAACACTGCACCATGAATTTATTATAACCAGTTATCAGCTCCAGGTGAGGAGCTTATATTAAGATGAAGTAGAGCTGAGGACATGCAATGTGCTGGTTTCAGCTGGTGTAGGTAATTTTCTTCCCAGTGGCCAGTACAGAGCTGTGGTTTGGATGGCGAGCAATACGCAAGAGATGAAAAGAAATTATGGGGCACAACCAGCAACAGTTACAAACCTAGAAGGTACCAAAAGCAGAGTAACATGAGCAAGACCAGAAATATCTGATGATCTTCTGTACAAACCCTTCTGGAAGGCATTATAAAGAGCAACTAGGAAGAACATGTTGTACTTATAAAAGGATAGGTGTGAAGACACTTCTCAACAGGTATACAAAAGATGCATTAAAACATGAACGTACCATTCCAAAGTTTCTTTTCACCATACCATTAGTTTCTCAGTAACAGGACTCACAAAAATACTTGAATAATGTATTTTTATTGTTAGATTCATTAGGAAAACTTTTAAATTCTACTTACTTTGGATCTGGTGGTCCATCTGACAGGGGCTTCATGGAGAGTTTACACAGTGACCTGAATACAAGGAAGGCATCCTTTTGTAAAATGTGGGAAAACTTAGCACCAGGGGTAGGTCCTGAAGAATTTCCAGATTCCTAAGGAAGTTAACATATTTCAGTATTCCATTTTGCATTAGGAGGGTGTGTAGGGAAATCCCCACCTCCGAGCAATAAAAAGTTAATATATTATACAAATATAACCAATTTACTTCAGTTTTATGGTCTCGAAATAAAAAAAATGCTCTCAAGTCCAGTTGAAATGAAAGTCACTATTAAAACTGCCTACTCAATAAAAAGTCAAAATTAATTAAAGAGTGTCATGAAATTAGGTAGGTCAAGTTTAAGTAGGGTAATTTGCAGTGAACTGCTGCCAGGCACTTTCAGTAGGTAACTAGTTTAAAAAGACCTAAACATTTGACATTTTAATAGAACATGAATAGTTACCTATCTGTTACCAGATACATTTGATAAAATTTCTATGGTACAATAAACACTGCTATTACTAAGTTCTTGCCATTCTGTATTATTGTTCCATACATAAACAACATCTTTAATATCCAGTCTTCTATTTGTACAGCCTATGTGACTACAAATGTTTGAACTTAAAATTATTATTCTCAAAGCTAATTACTCAGTACATGTATGTACTGACAGCAGATAGATTTAGCTGTGAAGTGTATACATGTCTCACACAACAGAGGGAAAGTATTTTTACATCTATCTAGTTGATGAAAATCAAATCCTCTCAGACATCAAACTCTTGATCTAAAATCACGGCATTAAGATCATGCTGTCAGCTTGAAATTTCCATTTATTGTTTGAAAAGAGCACACTAAAATGACACAGGCATGTGTATAATTTGCTATATGTTTCACTATGCATATTGAATACTAATTTAACAGTTTCTCAGAACACTTCATGAAACAGGAAATTGAGTTCTCAAGCAGTGAACTCTATGGGACAAATAAAAACATACTTGATAAAAAAGACATCACACGCAAAATTTATTCAGAAAAATTTCACTTAAATAGTACATTGAAGTAGAGTAACATGACTTAATTCTTGAAATTCATCTCAGTAACCTATGTTATGGAATTATACTAATAACTCTGCACAAGTGTTGAGCAACATTTAAAATACAATACTTTTTTCAGTATTTCCTAATTTATATCTGCCTGTACCTGAGTATCGTTGGAAGAGACAGATAATCTGTCATCGGGTAAAGATGGTGTATAAGCAACAGAAATTGGAGTCCCTGGAATTCCATTTGCCTGAATGTTTTCACTGTCACTGCCATCCTCTAATGATACAGTTGTGCCATCGCCACCAGCAGTCCCTTCCACATCTATCAGAAAAGATGTAAAAATTATTAACAAAGATTTTATGAGATTAAACATAGCTTTAAAAATCAACATTTAAATACTAAAAAAATCATAAGGAGGCGCTTAAGACATAATTTATATGACACTATGGAATATAAAACTGCAAATATTCTTAATTCCCACTAATGAAAATTACAGTAAGAAATTTACTTGTAACTTCTTATTGTCAGGGTCACCACTCTACCAAGTTTCCAAGAAGTATTAGTGTGGGACATCACTCCCTAGTCTGATAAACAATTTACAACAAACTGAAAAATATAGTGGGACACTGCTACTACTGAGAGGGACCCATTTCTGAAGAGTGTTCATACAGAAAAAAAATAATAACTAAAAAACAAAATGAAACAAAAAACCATTAAGAATTTGTATTTTAAAATAACATTACTCTTCAATATAGAGTGTAAATCAATGCATGAAATCCTGACCATTTTATTGTTAAATAATGCACAGCTAAAGTCTGACAGCACAACTGTCTCCTTTAGCATGTAAGTCATATTTAAATGATGATAAACTTTAGTTAAATATTTAAAAGTGGTAAAAGAATTCTTAAGGTCAAGAACCAGACTGCAGTCACTGTTGACTAGACAGATATTAATATAATACCTCCAACTACTATGTTCACCATTTCCTGCACAATACTTTCTACAATTTCTTGTGCCTTCTCTTCACACTCATTGCTTTCACCATCGTATGTTCCTCCATCAGCTTTAGAAAGATCTTTATAAAGAAAAACAAACACAAATAAGTGTTAATGAGAAACTATGAAATTAAGAAGGTATTTTGCTTGCACTTATTTCAGAATAAATGTTTGGATGATTCAAAAATAGGTATTTGCAGAATGTAAGAATTCCAGTTAACCTGTAAATGGCAATTAAGCTACACGCCTATGCCAACAAGATGTATCAATTTTTTATCTTTATATACATTAAAACACTGAAAACTTAAGGTTTTGAGATGTTGTTCTCAAGAACTTTCACAATATTACACAGATGCAAAAAGGAATTTTTGATACAGACTCCTACAGAGTTCAGGACTTAAGTATGCTCCTGAGGGACAGTGATAAGGAAGACAAATGGGCATTTTGCACTACTCAAGTACTTAAACTCATGTCTTACCCCAGATTTGGGATAGAGAACAAAGACAGTCCTCAAGCCTTTCTTTTCACAGACCTTTTCCCTCCCTCCATGAAACAGAAATACACACTGATTACTTTCTGCTGCTGTGGCTTGGTCAGCTTCTGTCTGTTCATTTTCAGCACTAGAAATGTCCGATCCATTTTCCGCCTCAATATCTTCTTGAAGGCTCTTGTCCACATCATTTGTGCTGTGGTCAAGCTCTCTCTCGTGGTCTTTGGACAGCTGATCAGCCTGTGCTGGAATATGTCTCAACTGAGGTGATTCAGGCTCATGATGGCTTACTGGAGACTGCTGGAGATGGTGTTGCTGTCTGTGTCTTTCCTTTTCCATCTGTTTGGCTTCCTGAAGCTACAAAAGCATTGCAAACACACAAGAAATTCACTATCAGAATAAAGCAGTAAGATATATGCATTATTTTATAGAGATGACATCTCTATTGTCTCTGCTTACACAGTAACAGTTTAAGAAAATGCATCTTTGTTTAATTATAAGTAACTTCAGCATCATGGGATAATCCATTGCAAGAGGGCTGCTTCCCAACTATGCCCACAGTTCATGCCTTCACTGTCAAAGAAGGGATGACTACACTACACAAACCATGGAACCAAGAGTTGTCCCTATGAGGAAGCTCAGGGAGTAGATGTGACAATAAACAAGGAGTGCTTGGAAAAACATCAAGGAAAATTTTTTTTTGCGGTCCCATGTTCTGGAATTCCCAGAACGGGAAGAATTTGTGTGATTTGTCTAATGGATTAGGACAACATGTAAAGTCAAACCAAAGCAATATGTCCTTTGATGTAAATACATCTATTAAATATAGCAGACTACTATGAGTAGTTAAAAGCCTGTACATCACCCCCAACCCCAAACTCCATAATTTCCACCTATTTCAGAGAGCAAGACACAAGAAGAAAAATATCAGATACAAGATTTTTCCCCAAAGTACCCAAGTTAGAAAAGCTAAAAAGTGTTAATAATGATGAAAAACAAATCTCTCAAGCTGGTTTGCTTTCAAAAGGTAGTTTCTAGACAAAGATACTGAGATACTCACTGCTTGATTTTCCATACGTGCAAAAATGACATTCAGCATTTGTGTTAGAGTGGCCTTGGCTGTAGTCTGATTTATAAGATTTTTGCTTGCTAGGTAGATATTGTAACATGTTCTTACAGCCTGTAGTACTGTTCCTTCGTGGATTTCTATGTGTTGAGATGTTACTGCAGTGAGCAGAGCCTAAATAAACACACACATTTATACATTTGACAGTCAAAACTTTTATCAATCAAAATATCTGCAAATTAATAAATACCAAAACTGGACTACTTCTACAAAATAGCTAAATACGTATCTTAAAAAGCAGTTTAATTATGTTTTACCACATACTCCTGTAGCCATATTGGAAAATCATATTTACCAGTTATATTAAACTGAGTGTTTTTAATCAACATATCTAAGAATTACATGTTTCATAGCATGTAACAGCAAGAAGTAACCAATGGAGCCATCAGAGAAGTAGCTAACAGAAGTCATCCTCAAATTTTTTAGACACAAAATAGGAAGAGACTACCTGTTAAAGCCTGGAAGGGAAGCCAAAGGGTCTAAAAGTCATTTTAAAAATATATGTTAATGTGATGAACAAAGATGAGTATGAGATTAGACAGCTATGCTAAGACAACTGTCCTTTATAACAGCTTTCTTTTGGGTAGATGCTGGAATATTGTGTTGCCCCCTACGTAGAAATTCTCTTATTCCTTCCTATTTGAGATAATATCTGCTTCTCTTTAAAAAAAAAACAAAAAAGCCTCTGAAAGATCAGATAACACAGAAGTAAGAACAAATAATCTTCATGTGAGGCAGAGGCAGGCTGGATTGAAGGGCAGAAATAGAGGCAAGTGAAACCTGAGGACAGGGTTTGAAAACAGTGTCAGAGATGTGTGTAGGACAGTGGCAAGAAAGAGGAAGAGCCTGTTTATATTCATCACTGCAATCCAATAGAAGGAATGAGGGAATGTTGAGCACTAAAAACTTTGACAGTTATCATTTAATGGGATGTTTAGGGTAAGAAAGAAAGACCTGGAAGCACTGGAAAGCTCCTACTTTTAAAAATTTATCACAGTTAAAAATCAAAGTTATTTCAAGTGTTGGGTAATTTACTAATCAAACGACACCTCACATCTCTTGTTGACATTGTCAGAACTTCTATACATACAAGGCACCAAGAAGTGGAGAAATAGTACCCATCACTCACTCAAATCCCTTAAAAAGTAAAAAGTCACTTGAAAACAAGCTGAACAAGTGGATCCCAGGCATAAACAGCCTTTTTTTTTCCAAACCACTACTGTCTGGACCCAATACAGTATATATTTAGATTTCTTTCCCTCACTGACACATGTATACACACACACTTAAGTTTAATAAACACCAGTTTAAGAACCACCTCCAGCTTTTCACTTGGAAGACAAGGTCTCTTGCAACCTAGCACTTAGGTCACTAATGAAAGGTGCAAGGGGATCCAGTCTCCATCTCTGGTTCTAATGATGTCATTCATAAAGTTATTCCTGTGTGTCACCTTCTGCCCCCTTCTTAAATTTGGATGAGTAAGAAGCTGATTTTTGAAAAAACAATTTTAACTTCCATCTCAGTTCAGTGAAGTCTTATGATGTTTTTTCCCCCCAACTTTTAATAATAGAAAGTAGAGCCAGCTGGCAGGGAAAGGTGACAAGGCTACACATAGACTACGTGCTCATTGTTTTAATTGGCTTGACAGCTTGAAATCCCTAAGTTTTCTTCAGTATGCTTGTTATGAATAGTAGAGCCTGGTTCTTTTCACACCACCTGATTAGAGGTGTGGAGGCAAAGAAACACTTCAAACACACACTGAGACATACCTCCTTAATACATTAATCCAAATTCACTGAGTAATATCTTCTGTGCAGCCTGAGGAGCTACTCTTTCTACAGGGCATCTCCCTGCAGATATCAAACTACACAGAAGTTTACAGAGCTCTTGATAGTCACTTCTTTGGGTTTCTTTCCTTCTCAGGCACTAGATACGTATTTTAATGACTACCATACACATCTGCAAACTGATAAGCATTTTTAGCTTTGATCTCTTGCTAGCATCTTCCATCTTCCTTACAATTTAGAGTCATCCTCAGGGTATCTGTCATTTTAACTTCACATCTCAGTGCCATTTCTCTTCTGCTAGCATGCCAATCCAGTAGAAACATGAGAACAAATGCAAGACAGAAAGTTTTTTAGAATTACTTTCTGAACATCCTTCCCTCATGACATCTTCCATTTAGGGCTCAATTTGATGATATGCCCTAGACAGCATCACCTGATTCTCTATCATAGAAAAGTATATCATTATCACAGTGGCATGACAGCTAACCCTGAGAAACCACACGTTATGATGAGGAGTGGCAGTACTGCTCCTCTGAAGCCCTTGTGAATTCACACGTTAGAAAAATAAACTCTTTCTCATTTTAGTACTTTTCTTCATGTCACTTCCCCTTACTCTGTGACCAAACAACTACTATGTCCAACACGAGGAAGAAGAGAGGGGTGACAGATGAGTAGAGGACAATCACCTCAGCCCCCAGTGGAGCAGGATTACTCAAAATCTGAAACTGCTACACAACACATCCTTGAGAGATGGAGTAACAAAAGCTCTGCCTTCCTCCCAGCCACACTCTTACTCTTACTTTGCAACAGGTCCAGAGCATGAAGCCACCTGTGCTATTTTAACAGCAACTCATCAATACAAGTAAAAATCACAGAAAACAAAAGCATCCTCAGGTGCTTCTCTGGGGTTTTGTTTGTTTTAAAAGTGATTTCAGTACTAAATGCTTGCCAAGACAAGAGGGGGGGTAAGGGAAAAGTCTGGGAACAAAGCCTGGACAGAAAAATGGCTCTCTGCAGAGGTCAGAATAGCAAGCTACTCCTATAGAGTCACAGCATTATGTTGCTCTTTTCTACCACTTAAAGTTTTGCTGCTCAAGGCTTTTTGCAACTGAGTTCCCACTCCTTCAGGTCACACTCAGCTCATCTGTTTCCACAGTATCTTCACTGTGAGCAAATAAATACAGGAAAGAAAAAAGAAAAAGCCTACTTTATTTACTCCTCCTCTTTGCTACTCTTTAGAAACAGAAGGAAACATTTGTGAAAGGTTAATACCATCTCGTTCTCCTTCAGGCCCTTCCACAAAAGCTTTCTTGGTCACAAAGCCTGCAAAAATACCAACAGCCAACAAGTCTTCCTTGCTCTGAAAGTACTGGCTACCATCCTGACTTTGAGTTTGTTGCCTTATGCTTTCCCTCCAGTCCTTCATACTTATTGTTCTGTGTTACCACTTACTTACTATAAATAAAGCTAATTCCTTTTTATAAACAACCATTGGATGGCTTTGGGAAAGGAGTAGAATCTCCAGGATAACTTCCTGAGTTACAGATTATCATATCTTTGTGAGACACCCACAGTATTTTTTCATTTAGCCTGAAGCAGGTTTGCCAAGTGGGATTTCTATTATTTAAAACATATGCATTAGAACAGTTCAGGCAGCATCATGCTTTGTGAGGCAAAAGTAATGTACTTTTAAAAGCAAACTAAATAAACACCCAGCATCCATCTATAACTCTAAGCTTTTGATTTCTCTCACACTGAATATTCTCTAAGAATGGCACAGTTACAGCAAAATAATGTGACTATAACCAGGAGAAAAATTTTCAACTCAGAGTCAGTTTTTTCTTCCTCTCAGCCAACTCTGATCATCTTATCTTTGGAAGATTTATGACACAGTACAGCTGTTATCTGATCAGCATGGGCTTAGTTTGTCTTAATTTCATAATTCAGTTGCCTGGAAACTCTTGAGTATTTGGAACAGCACATAAAACACAGTAGTCCTAGCTCCTCTTTCTGGTGTGAATTAGCTACTAGAACCACATAATTCTGTTTCCTTTGAGAGGGTCTACAGGGTTACTTTCAGTCATAATTTTTTTGAGTTAACTTAAGTCCAAACATTTACTTAAAACAAAACAATGTGCTAGTATGGACTGACTTTTGAAAAAACACAAAAAACTGAACTCTTTAAACCACTTAACAACAAATACATCAAATAACCTTCACAGATAAATAATTTCTGAATTTAAGTGACACTAAAAAAAGAATCACTAAATAACATTCTGCTTTTCAGACTACAGCTATCAAGCACACATAACAATCTTTCTCTGCCAAACATATTAATAAGTAAAGCTGTAAAAGTACCTAAATAGCATATACTTTCCATATGGTAAATCAAGGAAAGAAAACACATAAGTGTAAACAGTTGATATCATGTTCCATCCTGCCTCCTCATCCCTATTCCTTCTTAACTGATTTAAAAAAAAACCCAAAGTTTTGCCACAGTTTTAGTTGTTCAAGCACCAAAAGGCCAGAAGAAATTTAAACAGAACTTCAAGTAAGACCTCTGAAACTGTCAGTGCAAGTCTGCACTCACACACCACAAGCACCACAGCAGCCGTAGGAAAGCACGCCTGGAGGCAGAAAGATTCAATCAAGAGATGTTATCCACACAATTTGAATAAAACACTTTTAATTCCACCAGCAGTCTAATTACTTGCATTGTTTCCGCCACAACAATCCCCACCACAACAACTACACAAGAAAGTTGCATGGTTTCACGTCAGAATTACACCAAATCAAACTAAACTACAAGGGAAAGGAAGGAAAAGGCCAATTTCCCATCCTGGTTCATCAGGGAGTCTGTAGATGAAGGACAAGGGCACTACAGAAGAGAACATGCAAGCGATAGGAGCAGAAAAGTTAAACTGACCTCCATCAAAACTACTGCAGGACATAACCCTGAAGCTTAGACAACTAAAAAAATACAAATTATACTTCTTGGTGTCAGCAAGATTATTTCCTTAGCAGTCAGCAGAAAGGTATTGTCAGAATGTCTGAGTGGCTGTGGTAGTTGGGAACTGGTTTAGGATGACTCCACCCCTGGAAAGCCATGCAGTAACTGGGAGGCCTGCACTGCATGTTAACTCTTAGCCCATGATGGCTCCCAGATCCCAGAGTGAGGGCAGCACACTATGCAAGGGCCACCCATTCTGCATGCAGAACCAAGACAATCCTCCAGAGAGGAAGGCATCCAAGTGATCAAAGTTGTCAGCTTTCACTGTGGTGTTGGTGAAGCAGCTGCCCTGTGGGAGTGCTGCTTATGTTGTGGGTAACAGCCTGGGAACACCAGCACAAAAAAGCAGGAGATCCAGGTCCACTGCCTTCTATCTCCCTGATGGAATTAAAATTCTTCAGACAAGATCCTAATCACCAGAACCACAGGAGAGTCTAAGAAGATATATGATCTATCCCTCTGGAGAATTTATCTCAGAATTGAAGAGTTACGAGGCCTAAGAGAATATGACTGACTTAGCAGTTTCATTATTCTTCCTAAGTCAAAAGTTCTGGTCTTTGCCAAGGTTATTTAAAATTTTCAAGGTGTTCAGTTCAAGATGGAGTCAAAAGTCAAAACAGTCCTTTCCACTTTCCCAGTTGTTCTAACATGGCGATTAGCTACATCTAAACAGTAAAATAATTAAGGTATTAAATGAGTGCGCACACTTAACGCATTTTACAATTGCTGAAGAATTTACTTTCTCAAATCTTCTCCTGAACAGGAGTATAAGCTCTTAAAGCCCCTTCAGGCAGGGAGGACTGGAATAAGAAAGCATTCAGAGAGACAGTACTACAATGAGAGAGAGTTATAATAGTTTCAGCCTCTGAAAGCTCAAATCAATAAAAACCTCCCTTTGCAGGATGAAAAACATCTTAAACGCTTGGGCAAAACAACACAACAAATCTAGAAAACAGCAGCATGAACCAACATTTGTAACAACTATCTGCTGGAGAAGTGGAGTGCAAAAAAGAACAGGGAGCTTTGAGCTATGAAAAGAAGTAGAAGAGCAAACTATGTATTCTTTGCATTAACACAAGTAAATACAATCTGCAAGAAATGCCAATGCCTCAGGATATATATACACAAAATTATGAAGCAACAAACACTCTATTTCTCTCAACTAACTTCACTTGTACTCTTCACTGCTGTTCACCATTGCAGCTATCCAAAGACTGCTGTTACAGGAACAGGGTACAGACTTTCCACTAGGCAGCTAAATTCTAGTACTTGGCATAGCAATTTCCTGAAACAAATACCCATAATTAATGTCTGCAATTAAAAAACAGGTTCCCCAGAAACATTTGTACAAACTCCACATGCAACATTTATATAAGCTGTGAAAACAAACCCTGGACCTCCTTCAAGCAAAAGTGTACGACACAGCAGTACAAAGCTACCATGGTAATGTCCAACTGCCAGGTCTAATTGCATTTCATAAAAAAATTCCAAAATGGATTTTAAAATCTGCTGCTTAATTACCATTGCCCCCACTGGGAGCGCAGGACTGTTTGACAGTAATTCCTCACAATTAGAGGCTCCACAGGTCTGCTGTGAATGAATTTCACCCAGTGGTCTATGTGCAAGTCTTGAGGCCACAACCACAAGTTCACCCAAAATACAGTTGGAGAAATTAGGGGAAGGGCACAGGACAGGAAGTTTCCATCTCCAAGAAACAGGATGAAGAAAATATTTTAACACTACCATGACATTTACAAATTAAGCACTTCTGTTTCTGAACTCTGAGGTCAAGAATGTCTTCCTGCTGCAAACACCATAAATACAGGAAGTATTAAACGTGTTACCTTTATTATTTGTAGCTGAACCCCTTCGTCTGTTTGAGGGCCTTGAAAACAGCCACATATTGTCTCGATAATTCTATCAATTAGTTTTTTTCCTGGAGCTGTACTGTCTGGAGCATTCCCTGTCAAGTGTCCATATGCTATAAGTTTCTGGAGAGAAGAAAAAACCCCATGTAAATAAGAGCTTTAAAATTTAAGTCAGCTTTTAGTTATAATAAATAAATGCACTTGCTAGTTCTAACTTGCACAGAATAATTAAAATAAATTTACCTTTTACCCCACATATCATAAAACATCAAGGATTTTTTTACATATCCTTCAGATTTATTCCATTTTCACTCAGCAACTACTATACAAACTTTGTCAGCATGTTTACTATTAAAGGTTTTGTTCATTAGTAATGTTTTAAAACAAACAGGATTCTAAAAACTAACATCACAGAAGTCTTCATATGTAGTCGACACACTTGTTTTTTTATACCAGATAAACTACCTGCAAATGCTTTCTATTTGAGCTACTAGCTATTGTTCTATTTTTTAGTGTTTCTTCTGGTTTTATGTGTTCTAGTATCCTTTGCTTTCTCTAGGTCTTCAATACTTAGAAGTGGAATTTATTACAAAATTAGTAAAATCCTTTTCTGAACACTTTAGGCACAACAGTATTTGTAAATCCCCACGCTACATCAAGTAGCATTATGGCATGAGAGCAGGTCAGCACACATGTGCCTGTGACTGTAAACTGAGTGCACTGTTGGGCTACTATGGAAGAGTGAATGGCTAAATACAACTCTGCAGAATTTCTTCAGGAGCCTCAAGAGTTCTGAGAGACTAGACATCTCAAATTGAAAATATTTTACTGCAATTATAAATAGCATAAAATTAGTTTGCTAATGCTATACCTGCTGTGTTAGCTCAACACACATTTAGACACATGAAAATAGGTAGGTGTACATAATAACCCAAACAGGTAACTGTGGTAAAACATACACACACATACATACACTACATAATAAATAAGGCATACATTCATCTTTTGTGAGAAACACATTCTATTTGGTTGTGTGTGCAATCAAGTAAAATAACAAAACCCCCATGACATTATTTATTACATATAACTGTACTCCCCCTCCAAAGCAAGAGGATTTTAAAGTTGATAGCTAAAACTCATCTTCATACAGACCTGTAAACAATCTAGAGATGTACTGACAATCCTGGGGCACTTGGACTGGCATGCCAATTCAAATGGTAGGAAGTATTTGTCCGCTTCAATGAAGCTTGTCTTTGATTTCACTGGTGGAAGAGTGCTTGAACCAGACTTTGCTTCTCCATGAGGGGGACTAAACAGAATGACTGTATTAGAATACTGTAAAGTGATCACAAAAATCATTCTCACCACTACAATCTTTATGAACGAAATAAAATATAAAGAAAATTAACATTAGGAAAGACTAACTTTTAAAAATAGTAATGCATAAAGTCTCCTTAACACCTTTAATACTTCATGGCCCCTCTGTGGACCAGGCAAATCAACCCACTTGCACACTAAGGGGATAGCCAGTGCTACCTGATGGTTTCACAGCAGAAAGACTTGCTTCCTCTCAAATACCAAAGGACTCCTTTTACTAGACTGGCAAAGGTAACAAACTAACAGAACAAAATGAGATGAACCTTTATCTTACTCTCTGCTTCAGGTAACACCACTTAATTTGAGTGGTTACCAATGTATCTCACTTGGGTAAATTATCTGAAATTACAAACTGTACAAAAGCAAGAAAATTAGTAGCTGTCGAAGTTTTATTGATTACAGCACCTTTAGAAAGGTCGTGCTCATTAATATCACAAAAAGATAATTAGGAATGGGTAATTTTTCACTGATTTGAGAACATCAATGCAGTTGACTGGCTCAAAGCAAGATGTTCAGATTTTTCATTTCACAAAATAACTCACCACCTTTATATAAAGCATTCTCAACTTTTTTTGTGCACACATAGCTATCTTTAGATAAAAGGTAAACTACACTGTCTTACACAGGCTTGAAAAGCTGTATTAAAAAAAGTGCAAAATGTCATATTCTGCAGTGAAGGCTTACAGAATTCTTGCAGTAATTGAAATAGATCTTGGTAGAACAACTGCATTCAAGTTCAGCTCCCATGTATGTTGCTAATTAAAACAGATGCTCCAAGCAATGCATTCAATTTCATGTTCCCTAAGTAGAAAAATGAACCGCTAAGAGTTTATTATAAATCCAAGGCATGATTGCAGTCCCACATTATGGAGTGGGCTTTAAACTAATCAATATAAATTAGTTTCAGTTTTTCAAGGAGCAGGCTGGATTGTCCTTGAGACGATATGTGTCACCACATTCAAACAGATCTTGTTTAGGTTGCTTAAAAAGGGCACCCAAATTCTAAGTCTTAAGAGTGAGTTATTAGTACTAAGGTGCTACTTTTTACTGACTACATCTCTTTTAAAGGTTTAAGAATTCATCCACACACATTTTTTTCCTGAAGAAAAGCAGAGGTTTGGTTTTTTTTGTTGGATGCATAGCTTTATTTATTGCCCTGTATTGTTTTGCTGGAAGCAGAGCTCTTTTGAACAACACCTAATCAGATAAGTTGCAGAGGAAGTACATGATTCTTCTATGTTCTTGAATCTCTCTGATATTCCTATAAAGTTTTACTCTGAGGAATGAAAGGGCAGTCATCTGTTGCTTATGTCTTATGACAAGACTGTGCCTCATCTGGTGATTATGTCCATTGAAACCAGTAAAATTAAGTTAAAAAGAGCACTCTGGAAATAAACCCAGGATTGTTTAAAAAAAAGAGCAGTCCATGGTGAGATTCTGAAAATGAAGAACCCATGCCACAGCAAGTGACTACATAAGCCTGGAGCATCTCTTAATTCTCTTAATTGAAAGCTATTTTAANAACAGCAAGCAACTACATAAGCCCGGAGCATCTCTTAATTGAAAGCTATTTTAAAATGGGCAAGATATTAAATATGGAAGATTATGTACATTTGTCTCTTGAAAAGCAACTCAGTAAGCTTATCAAACTGCTAATAATGAAGGGAAAGAAGAGAAACTCAAAAGGACTTTTCTTCTTCATGTTAGTGAATTGCTTCTAAACCCAGAAACTATCCTCAAAACTGTATTCCACCAGGGCATCTACAAAGCATGGCAGTTATGAAATATGCTGATAATTGTGTATTAAATAATGGATTTGGAAAATTATTTTGGCAGCATTTGCTGGGTAATGCTGACATAAATCAGCTTGTACTTTTCTATTCCCTTCCCATCCACCCCACTACCAAATATCAGTTCTGTTTAAAAAACAAACAGCAGAACAAAAGGAGCTGTTTTCCATGCAAAATTTCTGCAAAGTGGAAATGATCTGTTCTTCAGTTCATTCCAGGTTAACTGAGATAAGTTACCTTGAACAGGGACTGGAAAAATATAAAGACTCATCATTACAAATCCCTTATTAGGGTATTTGAAACTCAATTACAGAAGTGAGAACCTGAAAATAATTTATTTGATTAAGAAGTTTCTCTAATCTAGTGCCTAAAAAACCAGTATTTTCTACTGCACCTAAACAAATTGACTCTACAGAAAGAATAGAGAAGTCCATTCACAATTTTCGAGTTCAGTAAGCCTTCCCAGCAGCAAAAGGCTACTGTCAAAATAAAGACAGCACCAAAGAAACCAAAATCTATTTAGAAAATGCCTATAGGAAGATAAGACATACACATTCTACCCCCCAAAAAAATCATAAATTCAGACATTGATAGGGCATAAATTATGCACCTGAAGTTCAGGTTTTGCTCAACCACGTTTTTATAAATTATTTTAATTCTGTGGTCTCATTAGTTTTAACATGGTATTTACCTACAGGACTGGATATTACTTTTCCTTATTCAGTGCCCAGAACAAATATCTCTCACTGAATATTTAACATAAAGCATTTTTTCTTATCATGCTTCACAATGTGGACTTCTGCTTTATTTATACCACTCTAAGAAAAACCTATTATAAATTCACATTATTACTTTCTGTCTGAGACAATCTTGTAGTGCTGGATGTGCTGGATGCACATTTCCAAACACTACATAAATATTATATTTATTTTTACAATCTTACTGTGAGCTCACTGTATTGACTTCATTTTGCTGATGGAAAGCAAAGCACAATCTCTATCAGATGCACCCACCTTATTAAGTTTTGTGTGCCCAATTTGATAAGCTGCAAGATTAAATTTTTCAGCATATTTGATATTAAGTTTTCTTTTACATCTTCGAAAACAAAGTTCCCACTGACTTTATTCCAGCTAGACGTGATTCTATTTTCCAAACCAAAGTTGTAGATTTCTGCTCAAATATCCAGGACATGAAGCAGAAATCATTACCATCCAACTTTGACAGCTGTGGTTTAAATGACTTGCCCAATACTGAAACCCAGTAACAGGATGGATCAGAGATCCCCAAGCAGCACCCAGCTGCCTAAGAACATTCCCATCCTCAGTTTCACCCACTGATCCAGTTTTTTCAACAAGTGGTATGAACAGTCTTCACCACATGGCCCTGACTCAGAGTTAGGAAGGTACACTGGATGAGGAAGACGATCCTGTGGAACATGTAATGAAATACCAAAAACAGATCCCATAGCTTAGCAATACTTAGAAGTTTCTTGACAGCAAAAGACTGCTCAATGTCAATTTTCAGTTTTATCTTCACCTGTAGAATAACTGCCTTCACAAATCTACACCTATTCCCTAACAAGGTCCCTTCCAGACACTATCTTTGTTACATTACTTTTCTCTGCTCACTCCCACTTTCTCACCCCAATCTCCTCCCTTTGATCACTCACTTCAAATCTTTTACCTGCATTCTTCCCCCTTCTCTGAACATGCTTCAAGGCTCTTCCACCAATACACTGAAAGACATTTCTGTGCCATCCACGAAGATCTGTCCCAACTTTGATCCCTATTCCCTATGCTCCCTGGCCAGACAGTACCACCCTGCTCCCTCTAAGCTACCTTCTGCTGCTTCTCCTAAGCCCAGTGCCTTACACCAGAACAGCCAGCCACATAAAGCAGCGCTATCTGTACATTTCCGGATGCCAACCACCCAAAATATGCTGAAAATGCTTTTCAGAGAGACCCCATACTCCCTGTGCAGAATAAGTATGGTACATATTTTAAGATGTTAAAAGCACTATCACTTAATATGATGAACTATCACATACCTTTGCTTTTCTGTTTCAGCCTTTATTTCCTCTGTAAAATGAAACAAAGGCACAGTTATAGAAATGGTATCATAAGCATATTTATATAATTAAATAACAGAAAACTGCTGGAAAGCAAAACATTTAGGCAAACATTTGAAACCAGGATTATTATAAAACAAAAAATACATGTTTACAGTTTTGTAAGTACCTCTACTCTCCACCTGCATTGACTGCAAACTGTATCATAATTACTTTGCAAATCCATATTTAAAACTGGATGCTTAAATTTGCATCCAGTCATGCCAGCTAAACATCATGTCCCTGGAATCCTTCTGTGAAGACACTGGCCAGCTCTTCACCGCTGACGTACAGAGAAAGAATTAAGGAAAACACAAATATTATTTGAACAATTAATTAACCCATAAAGGATATAAAATAGATACTGCTTGATAAATTCGGATTATACAGAAACACAATCAAACAATCCCCCACTGCTAGGTCTTATATGAAATCTGAATGACCCATTATCACCCTTGGTTTTAAACAGTGTTAGATATCACAGTAACAGCTACAGGAGAGGAAGAAAAGTCTGTAGTGCCTCTATTTCATACTATTTAAAAATAGATCACAACAGAAGGATGAATAGTTGAATGCTTTTGACAAGAATTTTCTGCAATTTTTTAACAATACATTTTCAAAATAATTTTAAATTACTGGGACTAATTTTGGGAAACATCTTTGATTCAAGACTAGTCTTTTCTATTCTCTAGTCATTTTGCATGCAAAGGGAATTTCATACAGCCAAGGTTTTCCAGTGCTGAAGCAATACATACTTGAAATAAACAGTACAGCATCAAGAATGAATGTATGTACGTATGTGTGTGTGTGTGTTTGTGTTTTAAGAAATCTTGTCAGGAGATCTATTCCAATATGAAGTCCTGAAGAAATCATGTCAGGAGATCTATTCCAATATGAATTCCTGCTCAAACATGCAAAACCATAATCAACTAAACCAAACACTTAACTTTGATTTCTGTGCATAGGCCTTGAACTAGTGGCATGGATTGATTCTGACAAGAAAACACACCAACTTAATCTTTCTAACCCAGTTCCCAAACAGCAAAAGCACACTTTGTCTGCGTCCTGTCCCTCATTTGCCATTTCACACAGTCATATTGATTCACTTACCTAACACAGGTTCCCATGCTTGGTATTTTACCACAAATCTCTAGTAGTAAATATGTTTATTAACTGACTTTCCTATCATCAAGAAAACTGAACACAAGGAATGCACATCACCTTAAAATCTGTATCTTACTTCTGATAAGACTGATGTTCATATTTACCCCCAGTAAGCTCCAGAGGTTAGCAGATCAGTGCTTCATCCCAGAAACAGCTACTCCAGAAGTTGCTAAAATCTGGGCTACCCAGGACTAGACAAAACATGAAAATAATTCCATATTCTAGACACTAAGCCTTCCGCAGTAAGTAGCAAGAATAAGATTCATGGGCAGCAATGTTTCAGTAAAGTATACCTTTCCCCCAGATTATGACTTTTACTCACTTGAAGATAGATTCCTGACCAACAGAATGGAGAAGAAACTCTCTTTCTCCCTTCCAGCATCTTCAGACCCTCCATTATTTTACCTCCCACCTTAGCATTCACAGGAACTCTGCTCCCTGAGATACTCTGAAGTCTGTCCATCAAACATTATCAACCCACAGATAAAACTGAACGACTTCCAAGTTTAAAGTTTTCAACAAAACTGACCAGAGGTAAAAAGCTTATAGAAGTGTCGTTCTAATTGAAAGTTACTACCATAACTTAGGCAGCATTGCCTAAGTCTATTAATGTGAAACCACTGATTTTATAACCTTTGTTAAATAAAAAGAAAGGTTCTTACAGCACCCGACATAAATTATTTTTACAAGACTAAAATATTTGTAATTGCAGGGAAGCATGATATGATACTATTAGTATGAATGAGGTAAAATAGCAGACTTGAACTTTACTTTTACCCATGAGAATAGAGAAAACCTAATTTCTTTCACTGTCTGATTGGTCCCTCTGCTCTCGACGCCAGAACACAAGTTAATCACAGTACAATTTCATGGTCATGTACCAACCACAAACAATAGGAAGCGTGCAAAAACTCAAGAAGCATTATCAGCAGAAAAACAGATTATAATAAAGGTAAGTAACAATTCTCATGCTAGATATATAATCTGTTAAAGATAGATGAACCAGAACAATTACTGAGGCATTCTTTTAAATGGGAAAAAGTAATCCCTGCAGAACGAAAATATTAGCTAGAAAAGAAAGATGAAGCCAGGCATGACAACATTCCTTAATTTTCTCTCCAAACACACAACCAAAACTGCAACAGAGAGGATCTCAGAGCTTGAAAAGCTCGTTATCTCAGAATCACCATTCATTCTGAGAGGGAAGAAATAAAGAGGACATAAGATACTAAAACAGGGGATGAAAACTATGGGGAAGGACAACAGCTTCCTCTGTATTATCTGTGATGTAAACACAGAATTACTATGAAAAACAGCTCAGATTATTCCATGGTACTGAAATGATCACATGCCCTAAAATGGAACTAATTGTAATTATTAAAAAGTACAGCAGAAATAACAAAATAAGCCTCTTTCTGAATCTCCCGTTCACATAAAGTTCCAGAAGGCCTCTGTGACCTCTGTGACAGAATTAATGGAAATACACAAAGCTTTTGCACACCGAAGCTAGAGCTGATCAAAGAGATACATTCTTTTGCAGTATTACAATGGTATGCATCAACTGTTTCACCAAACAGGCAAAATGAGTCATGTACATGAGTTTCAACATAATTTTCCATTTCATCTACACTTCTGCAGACCATCATAACTTCAAAGAAATCTCTGAAAACGTCTAAGACCTTTGTTTTTGGTTTTGGCTGGGTTGGAGCTAATTTTCTTCACAGTAGGTGGTATATGGTGCTGTGTTTTGGATTTGCTGGAAATACTGTTGATAATTCAGGAATGTTTTAGTTACTGCTAAGCAGTGCTTACAGAGAGTCGAGGCTTTTTTCAGTTTCTCACTCCAGCCCACCAGTGAGCAGGCTGGGGATACTCAGGGAGCTGGGAGAGGACACGGTCACTACAGCCAACCCCTACAGACCCCAGGGGTATTCCACTCCCCAAGTGTCACATTCAGCAGTAAAAAACTGGGGCATGAGGGCTGTGTGCAGTTTGCCTGTCACTGCTTGGGGACTGGCTGATAATTGGTCACCTGATAATTGGTAGGGAGCTACTGCATCTTTTTTGCATCACATGTTTCTTGGGTTTGACTTTTGATGTAATTTCTCCATATTTTCTTTTTTTTAAATTAACCTGTCTTTATCTCAACCCAAAGTTTTTGCACTTTCAGCTCTCTGTTTGATACAAGCCAGTGAGAGTCTGTGTAGGGCTTAGTTGCTGGCCAGAGATAAACCACAACAGGCATCCATAATTTCATTCTCACCTCTCCAGCTTTAATTCACTATATTTAACATGTCATTTGAACAGTTTTCCTTACCCTCCTCAGGCTGCTTGTAATTTTTAGTATAAAAAAAACAAACTAGTTTCCAGTTTTCTCTTTCTTCCTTTCAACACTTTATAACCAGCTAATCTCCTTTGCAACTATAAAATCAACAAATTTCTCTGTAATGACAGTGAGTAACACCAAACAGCAACATCAAAATGGCCAAGTAGGTCAAGTAGGTGCTGTGGGCAACACTGGATTACAACACTGAATAAAACTTCAATTTAAGAATAATTCACTGTTTACCCTCCTGTATTGAATTCAAAGTATGATTCAAACCTTAATTACATCAAAGGGCATCTATAATAACCTAAATTTCAAATGGGTATCTTTAGGTATTATTTCCTTCTGGTTACCTAAATACACTGTCATACTAGGTGAAGTAGAAATATTCTAGAGTTATATTTTGGCAGAAGTCGAGGATAACATTGTCATCAAGTAAGGAATAACTAAACCTACCTTTAGGAATGTCACACAGAGCTTAGTTCTATGATATCAACATCAAACTGTACATAAGATTACAGGAAAAAGAAGTCTTATGGAACTTGCTATTGGGAAAAATGCAAACTATTTACCATAAAGTGGAAAAACACTTTACATTACAAAGTTCATTATAAAATATGATTCTAGGTAAACTCTACACATCTCAAAGTATTTAATACATCTCTCATTATGTTTTTCCATTCTTGCAGCAGAATTGTCTTCAAGAACAAGTACATATTACATTCCCATAATACTGTATCCTAAACAACTGATGTTACCTGCCAGAGAAGCATATGCATAATTCTTAATTTCACAAGGATTTGCACATCTAAACCCTAATACTCACTATAAGCATAATGAAAAAAGCTTATTAAATTTATAATGAATTCAAGACAGTAAGCAGTGGCATTTTAAAGAACTGTAACCACCTTGGATAATCAGAAGGTAGAACTATCCAAAGCAGCACAGGCTGCAATAATTCAAGGAAACGAGTCAATGTTTGGAGTTCATATGACTTATACCATAGAAGACCACTGTGAGAAGGAAGCAATTTGCATTCAATTCTTTCAAGTCAAAACAGGTGGATAAGATCCAAGGAACAAGCAGTGAAGATGAATTTAAATCACATCACTATCTATATTTAAAAAAAAGGTGAAATTAAATTAAAACATTAAAGCTTTGCTTGCATTCTTCCATCCAAATACTCTAGTGAGTGTCTCCACTATAATGCAAAATATTGTGGCAACAAAATTATTAAAAGACCCCACATTTTCACTCATTAACAATACTTGTTACAATGTCCTTCTCCATGTCAAGGTATAGAAAAACTCTGTAATATAAAACTAGAAATTCCCTATTTACTTAAAGGTAACTTTAATTAACTATACTCCCAACTATGTAATAAGATTATTACACATACGGTATCAGTTTAATTTTAAAAAAGTACCAAGTTTGAACTTACAGTAGAAAAGCAATATAAATTTGACAGGAACAAAAAAAACAACTTCTCCTTCAATAAGATGAAATTCCAAACAGATCATGCTGAGTACATACTTCTCCAAAGCGGGTCACCAGAATATATTTCTTAGGAAATACTGCAAACTTACTTAATTTCTGGATATCTGTTCGCTTCAAGCAGTGTCAAAAAGTCTCGTCTATTCAGCTAAACTACTAACACCCAAAAGGCACAAACAGACTTCAGAAAAAAATCTAAAATAATTACATCTGAGGAGCCCAAATAATGGAACTGGAGAAACATACAGCTGTTTTTAACTCAAGCTTCACTACACTAAAAAAATGATAATCCAGAGATGCTCTCTTTGGGCAATTTCCGCTGTCAGTACACCTAAGAAAAAACAGTAAGTTTATGTAAAAATACAAGCTGCAAATTTAGGACTTGCTTTTACCCAAACATTATCCCCATCATGTAAACCACTTACAGATCTTCCACAAAGCTTAACATTTGCCAAGAGACAGTGTCCAGAACACACACACAGACTTTATGGATGCTTCCAAGCTGACCACTCTTCTGTTCGCACAGAGCCTTTGTGTCACTGCCTCTGAACTGGGAACTAACCCCAGTTTCAGTATGTTTCCTTCCATACTGGTAAGGAATATAAGGAAACATACTAAGGAGGTATGGAGAACTGTCAAACTCAGATTATGGTAGCGTCCTATTTATTTTTTAACTGTAGCAATTAAATAAACTACTAAGTTAGAGGTGTAATTAACTTCATTAACTTATAATACATCTGTCTGCAATGTCAGTGGGGTATAAGTATGTGCAATGTAAACAGAAAAAAAAAAGAAAGCTTAATAAAAAGCCTCACTCTTTCCCTGAAACCCTCTTCACCACAGTGTCTAGAAGATGGACAAAAAAAGCAGTATGTGCAATGTAAACAGAAAAAAAAAAGAAAGCTTAATAAAAAGCCTCACTCTTTCCCTGAAACCCTCTTCACCACAGTGTCTAGAAGATGGACAAAAAATCACTATTTTTGGGAGTCCAAGAAGAGGCTGATGGTGGCCCTAGGCCTTTAGGGTGCAGTTTTTGTTCTGTTTTAATCCAGTTAACCTAAAGAAAAAGGGGATTGGAACAATTGCAGATGCAAGTGCAAGCCCAATATAGCATCAAAGTGTGAATTTTACCTGTGTACATTCTTCCTATAGTAAAATATCACAAGTGTTTCTTCCCTTCCAAAATTCCTGAGTCCAGACTTTAGCACAAGCTTTCAGTTATATCCACACATCTGTACAACTGCTGGTTCTTGCTGGAGGGTTCTTGCTGGGGTTAATTACACCTTTTCATTATACCTAGTTTCCTCTGTCTGTAAAATTATTGCTCACACAGCTATGGCACAGGGACAGAAAACAGCCAAGTTCTGTACAGATTGAAGAAAATCACTGCTGTGGTCTTCATTTAGCAGTTATATAACAGAAAATAATTCTTGTACAGACAAATAACAGAATCTCAGGAGTATAGCTGAACACTTCCACTTGCTTTTCACTCCAACATATTACACTGTTGCAACTTCATGTTTACCGGTATGGAAGGAGTAACCAAGGAAGCAGGTTAATTTAAGAAGCAGCATTCCAAACAAACAGCAGTTATATTTTGAGCCTGATAACTGTTGATAAAATTCTGTATAAATCCTCCTTGCTGTGCTCTACAAAATCTTGAAACCCTCTAATCAAGTGAAATGCTTCCTTGGGATGAGAAGTCATATCTCATTATCTTTGAAAAACATGGAGGAGTAACCTTTGAATCATGTAAATAAAGATTAACATGTACATACACACTAAGTCAAAACTCAAAAGTCACAAACACAGATTTAGGCAGGGTTCTTCAAGATGACACTAATTCCTTTGAAGATTGCTAATACAGGAAAGCAACAATATCTGTTGTTATTTCCTGTGCTGTATTTTCTGATATGCCACAGACTTGCAGCAAATCCTGTCAAAGTGCTTCTCTGCTCTTTTATCTTCACTCCAAAAGTCATTATGTCTCATGCTCCTTATTGGGTTTTTTTAATTCATTAAGGCAATTTTCTTCTTTAGTCTCAGCTTTCTTTTTAGCCATTTTTATTTGGCACTAATACAGAACTACTGGTTGTCCCCAGCCCTGCTCACAATATACCATCCAGAAACATGCAACTCTAGTGTAAATTTAGAAACCTGAATGCACAACCAGTCTTGGTTCAGCCAACCTTGTATCTGCTCCTTCAGTTTATTAGAGATGACATTTTCAAATACAGAATCACTGGCAAATCTATACAAAAGCAGAAAGTACTCCAGTGGCCTCATTCTGCTTAAAACTAATTCAGAATCATTCAGTCCAGTGGGGTTTTATAACTGGATTTCCCATAATAACCCTTCTATTTGCTAAACCAAGTTGAGACTATGGTCAAGTTGCTTCACTACTTGAGGAGTGGTGACACATTACCAAGGATAACTGAACTACAGTCATTCTTAGTAGCATTTATTTTCTAACATGTGGCTGAAAAGCTCACTTCCTACAGCAGTAAATCTTCTGCTTCCCCTCATTACTATATGGGTCTTCCTTTATTAAATCTACAGCAAACTCCCAACCACATCCAAATTTGTGTTTTTTCTTAGATCAATATCAAAGAATGGAAATAGACTTTTTATTTACATCTTTAAACAGTCACAAGAGGATAGCCATGTGTATTTAGTTTAACCAAGCAGGGCATACCTTTCAAATGCCTTGTGCCAGCCTTTGGTAGCTCCTCTTCTCACAACCTCTGTGAATCGGTTTCATGCTCACAACTGGCAGTACAAGCTGCTGAAAAGGTCCATTAACATAAAAGCTGCTGGGTTGCTTACCAAATACAGCCACCTAACCAGACTATAAAAAGGATCTTGCCTAGAGAGATAGTTTTCCAATGTGCTTTAATCCAGTCTATTTGAAGGTGACCACCAAAAAAAGTGGTTCCTCCTATTCCACTGTCTGTCTGGATTTGCAGTCTCCTTACACAATAGCTACCAAGGCACTGTGTTTAAATAGCCTGACAATTTTAGTTTTCATTAGGTCAGAGAGCTATTTCGACTCACTGTAGATCTACATGACCCTGAGCTGCCATACCTCATGTGCATCACATGTTTTGGGAAGGAAAAGCTGGAACAGAATTGCCCATTGCAGTCTACACCAAAAAATGCACTGGAATAAACATACTGCAAAACCCTAGGAAGTCTACTCACTATGTCTCATCAACATTACTGCTATTTTTGTAATGAAGTAAAGTTCTGACAGGACAAAAATATTTCTTGATCACATAAGGGGGAGAAAGGCTGCAGCTGTATATTCTTCATATTCACAATGTGTATAGTTTTTCTGACTCTTCTTTCTCATGTCACGCATTAAAAACACTTGTGAGTTGTGTAAATTCTGTTTCTATTGGCTACAGTAAAACATAGCAAAAGCTATTCAAATGGAGAAAGCCAGCACATTTCAAAACCAGCATAAACTAATTTCACTCAGATATTTTTATTACTTTTTTGTAATTTTTGCTGCTTAAAGAAAGAAGGTAACACACAAATGAGTCATCTACTACTCAGAACAATGAAAGACTATTCAGCAAGAAAAATACACAATACTGTTCAGAGTGTTGAACAGCAAAAAATCAGTTGCTACATAACATCCCTTTCCTCCTGGCTACATCATCTATCTATATTAAGCCAGTACAACCTTCTTGCACACCTGCTACAGAATTGCAGAGGGACTTTACTAGTAAAAATATAACAAAGTAAAACAGGATTAAGAACATCAATACTGATACTTTTAACTTAAATTTTAAAAAACTTAAAAAAACCAAACAAACAAACCCTAACATGGATGAGTTCCTACACCTGGTTTGACCATGTGGTGAAGGGTAGGATGGGGAAGAAAACAAATGCTTTACCTAGAATTACAGCTACTGCTGGGGAAATAGGGTAGATTGGAATAACAGAACAGAAAANTATTACGGCTACTGCTGGGGAAATATGGGTTGTTAAGTTGTAACAGATTGGAATAACAGAACAGAAAATGAAATTCAATGTGGAAACATGAAAATGTGTGTTTAGGGAGGTCATTAATTTCTTTAGTAAAGAATATGAGAGGACAAAATACCGCAGAGAAACACCAAAATAAGACACACCTCCTACAAGGGTCTGATCAAAGGGCACGCCACAATTATTTAGGTCCAAATAACTACAATTGAAAGAAAAAGCCATTTCACCAAGTGCAATAGTATACAGATCAGTATACAAAAAGATTCTTACCAATGTCTCTCATGAAAATAGCACATGCTATAAGTAAGAAAAGCACTGCAAGTCTTCGGAGCCAAACAGACAAAACAAAACCTAAACAACCCATAAAAAGCAGCTTCTCTGCCTCAGGAACTGATTTTTCAAATATTCTTGCAAGGAAGCATAACTGCCATCTAAGTAGCACATAACAAATAAATGAAACTGACTACCAATCAAAAATTCTGTAACATAGTGATTATAATCAGCATAATTCTTGTCAGAAGTGAGATTTTATTTACACCACCTCTGTTGATGCAACCCAACACTAATTGGGAATTCATACTGTGTGAATTCCTGCAAACACTTGTAACGCCCTAAAACGAGCTGGGAATCTACTAGTTGAATTAAGCTTCAAATTTAAGGGAGGGGGGGCAAGGTTAAGCCTCAAAGGATGGTAGAATTTAATGGTCAGAAGTAATATGTAACTCCACCAGCCTCACTAGAACAGTTCATGCGAGATAAGGAGACTCAACCCAACTCTTGTTTACCTGAGTCAACTGATGGCACACATTAGTTTGTCAGCATATTCATCAAAGAGAAAACAGAGTGAAAAATCAGGACAGACAGAAATTCTCAATAGTGCATCCTGCAGAGAGACTCAGTACATCCAGTCCTCCTATCAATTTTCTCAAGCATTCATTACTGCACTTGATTAAGTATTTGTTCCAGTCAGCAGAATTGTGGCTTGCAATGCATGCAAAAGCAGGGCTGCAGACATTTCTCTGGGCATGGTGGGCTTATGCTTCCTCCAAGCCACAAGGAAACCAGTAGCTCTGTTATTTAAAATTGTGAGGCATGTTTGCCTATTTCTAGAGAAGGCGAGCCATCAATAATTCTTGATTTGCCACAGCAGCTTGATATGTTGCTCTCTGAAATTTAGAAAAGTCAAAAGCACCCTCAGTTTTTCTGCAAACTTAAAGCAACATAATTGATTATGTATAACATTTTTGATGAAAGCCATCAGATATAAAATGTAGTATCATGTCTTACAAAGAAAACAAGCTTGTGGTAATAATGCATGCTGTGACTTTTCATATCAAGTTTGGCTTCCCCTCTTTCCATTCCTTGAACTGAACAACGTAGTTCCCCTCATCCTTAAAATCAGAAACTCAAGCACATTCCTCTGCTTGGAAAAGTGTGGGTTTCTGTCAAAAAACATTATTAAAAAAAACCCAACAAAGTCAGAGGTGGAAACAAATATTGCAGACAGAAGATTACACTTGAAGTAGGGACAGCATTTTTATTCAATTAATTTCCATCTGCCTGAAAAAGCTTATCTGAAATGAAACACATCCAGAACAAAATCCTGTGATCTGTATCTCATCTGAAGGGACACAATGAGCATCTTTCTGAAGATCATCTTTAAGTTTGACCTTTAAGTTCAAAGCAGGCAAACATGAGCAGTCTAAATAAAAAAAAAAAAAAAAAAAAAAAAAAAAAAAAAAAAAAAAAAAACACCCGACACCAATTAGGCTGAGTGATTACNAAAAAATCAAAGACCCGATAGTATGAAATTATCTCACTCCTCTGCAATGTAATTTCTGGATTCTTCCACCATATCCATCCCGGTAAGAGAGAATTTTCTGCACACTAACTTGCAGTAAAGCAATGCAATAAATAGAAGGTTTAACAGAAACAAGTCTCTTAAGTATCTGACTAACTCCTAAAACGTAATTACCATTTTATTTGTTTGCATATACAACTGAAAAAGTATCCCAAACATTCAACAGAACCTACATTTGGGTTCTGCAACAAAATGTCGCATTCTAGCTAGGATTCAGTTTGATCTATATGATGCTTCTCCCTGCATGTTTCCATGCATGCTGTCTGACCTCTTGTAAACACAAGCTGTCACTGCAATTACGAGCTGAGGAAGCTGTGCAGCAGATAGACCAGGACATCAGCTTCAGAATTTGCCCAAGCATTCTTCAAAGCTAGCAGAGAGCTGAACAGTAATTATGGAATATAGAACATTAGATACATAGGAAGGCTTCTAATCTTGGGCATCTTACTCTTTGTGTCCTGCTTCAAGAGGTTACGCTCTCATGACAGCGTGAACGTAGCAATAGAAGTAGCAGATAACATTAATTTAAGGCACAAAGTCAGTTTCTCAATTTCTCCTTAGCACCAATACCCTCATATTTTAATGACAGCATTACAGCTGTATACATAAAGTGTTGCATTTACATAAACTCAGAGAAACTCAAAAGAAACAAAAACTATTTTCACTTATGTACTTGGGTTCTTTATGAGTCAAAATTTTAAGGCCTAACCAAACTTAACTTGGAAAGATCAAGCTACAGTATATTCTGCAACAGCTGAGCTCTCCTTGTGTTATACAAGCATTCTGTTCTTCCTAGTTCAGATACATCACAGCTTTTTACACCTACATGCAAAGTTTAATTCTAGAGAATTAGTGTATCTTCAGCCCATGACACCATTCCCAGAACATCAGTATTTTCAATCATCATTTCACGTCATAAGACAGGGATTTGTATGCAGTAGCTCCAGTCCATTTAATGAAGAAGAATTTTTTTTCTTTATAGCTAACCATTCATTTTCATACATAAATTAAAAAAAGAATATAGTTTTGAACTTTTGTACTACTTGGCTCAAAACCTATTTCACCATGAAGTGCAGATATAGTAAAAAAACCAAATTTCAAACAAGAGGAATGAAGGCATCTAATAAAGTTTTATGTACAATTAATGTTTCATGAAATATGTTAGCACATCAGTGTCCAAAGATGCACCAAAACCAGAGCAACCCTATACCAGATTTTAAAATAAAGTTTGTGAGAGCTTTTAGAACTGGGGAACAAACCCAGAAATTAAATCTAGAAATATCTAACTGTATCATACAGAAAGATACAGGAACAGCAAGTTTTTTTTAAACCCTTGATATCCAGTCTTCATTTTGCTTCCAGGAATGACCAACAGCATATGCTCAAGTAAATGCAGATTACAAAAGCAGGGCAGGAATGCTGCAGTAGTTCCCTCCTACCAGTATTTAGCCATCTGTGGCTTACACTCTTCCTGTGCAGAGACTGTTCCTGCATGTTTGACAAACCTTGTTAAATTTTCACTTAATCACTTTTCAAACCATTTTAACTTTTGGGATGCATGCAATTACAAGCTGCAGGAAAGATTTTTTTTTTGCTTTGCTTAGAAAAGCTGGGTTCTTTATAAGACCTCTGTATCTGCATCTGCATTACGAGAAATAATCAATTACTCTCTCTTCATCTCTATGCCACTTAAAATTTTACAATCTCCCTGTACTTCCATCTTTCATTTTTTTCCCTTCAGGGAACAAAAAGCACAGTCTGCTTGATCACCTCTGCAAGACATTCCACACTTTCAATCATCCTTGTTGACTTCTGCATCAAGAAGGCAGCAGAGAGCAAAACTGCACATGGAACACATGGTATCTTTATAAAGCAGCCCAACAGCTTCATTTTTTTCCCCTCTATTGTTTTCATATTTGTCTTTTTGACAAATGAATCAATATTTTGATTTAAGCAGTCACAGTAATTCAATGCCATGCCCCCTCTTGACAGATGTAAGTCTTCTTTAGAGCCCATGTTTGTGCACCCACAGTTTTGACCAGTTTTCTCCCCCATATAGGTCAGTTTGCATTTAGCAGCACCCAACCAGTGCCCTTTGATCAAGGAGTGGGTCAGTACAGCACAACTGCTGCCTCTGGCACGTTGTTTTCACTCTGTTAAGTATTTTCCTTAATTAATCTTTCACCACTCACCCCAAAACACCACTAACCTCTATAGAACTGAAATACCTCTTTGTAGGGAAAATAGATTATGTAATCCCTGAGAGCTCAGTACCTTCAGGAACCTTGGGTGAGCAGCCTGGTTGAGGTTCACTGTAAAACTGTATTACCATGCACTTATCTATACACTCAATGACTGTGCCCTGCAGATTTGGGATGGTAGGTTTCCCCTCAGAAAAGTCCACACTCATTCTTCCTCACCACAGCACACACATCCATTCTGTTCTCCATTAGCTTTAGTTTTTGCTACAGTTCAGACTTGCCAGGCTGAAGCTCTCAAGATTTCTCCATCCCTCATATCTGTGGCACCTTTTTAAAAAAAAACAAACAACAAACCACTAGCACCTCCCATTTCTTTGTTCGCAATTAATGAAATTTAAATCTTACATGTTCTATAACAGTCCAGCAATTTCAGATTTGAGGCCCTTTAAAAACTCCCAATCCTAGCAAGGTAATGCTGACTATTGTTTAGACTTCAAATTGAGATTTTCTTTTCCCCCCCAAGTCATTAATTTTAATTCCTCTATAGGAAACTTCCTCAGCTTCCACAAACAGCAAAAAGGTAAATAATGTATTTTCATCTTCTTCAGTATCTTCGTATTCCCCAAATAATTTTGTGATACCATTATCACTTAAAAGCCTTATGGATATGGGTGTGTTTTCTTTGCTATTTGCTCATACTGGCTTTATCACAAAGCTTTGATGAGCTGTTATCAATAGCTGATATGCAATAGCTGTTAACAAAACACCTGACAAACCATCAGCTCTAAGCATTTTGCTCCTCTTTTTGATCCCTCGATCTTGGATCAGTCTTTTTTGGCATGAGAAACCACAGTCCTTAGTGAGTTTTTTCATGACTGCTATGAAGCTGATTTTGAGACCATGTTTGAGCATACAATGATGAAATTGCTCACTGTTACAGGTGAGTTCTTCAACTGCTACGTCTTAAACCAATTCCTGGGTACTGCTCAAGAAGGACACAAGAACTGCTCAAAACATCCTACCTCAGTGTCACTTGTCAATGCAGTTGAATGTATTAGCCTGCCATGACTAAGCTTTGTGTCAAGTACAGCAAATAAAACATTTCTACCTTCATAATTAATGCTATGGAATTAAGAAATTTGCACAAATTATTCCTTCTCATTCCTGGCCTAAGACAGCAGCCTCATTTTAAAACTACTGTACTTTCTCAGCTGACTATTTTTAAAGACTTCTGAAATTCATATAAAAGCAAGCATACACTCCTTTTTGACAGAGCTACCTATTGATGAAACTATTTCTTGAGACTTCTGTTATTTTCTACTGTGCTCTATCTGACATTTGCTTGGTTGGTGGCAAATCAAGACCGAAAAAAAACGCTTTACTAATGCGTTGTATTTATTCTGGCAAAGACAGGCTGCTGCTGCAGAACAAGACTGTCATTATGTTTCTCAGTCTTGTTTCTGGATCCTTTGGCAGTATGAACAAAAGCTACGTGTCCCCTCTTCACACAGCCCACCTCTTCACTAGACTTAGTCATGTAATATGATCCTTTGAACATTCCTTTTAAATTTTTTTTTGGGAGTAAGCACACATGCAAAGCAGTGATGGTGCATTCTTATTCCATACTTTTTTCAAGTATAGCCAGCTACCACAAACTACTATCATATACAAATTTCACAGATTACCCAAGGCAATAAAAGTAATTACACCTCTGCTGCGCCCTCTATAAACACAAGTATACAACATATTAAATAGTTGTAATATACATACAGAACAGACTCTGGGAATAAAAGAAATCTTGGAATAAAATGGAATAAGCCAGTCATGTGAGCATCTTCATCTCAAAATAAGTATTAATTTTGACTGCTAGACTATTTTCTAAATAAAACTCAGATTTAAAGCTGATCAAACTATGGGTAGTAAACGTTCCTACATCCTGCAAAAAGGGAACCTTCAGGCATTTTAATTATCCTCCTGACAACACAGAAAATCATTTGCTGTAACATTTTCAATGTGTATGAGGTCTATTTCTGTTCTGTCAAAACCAGACCTGTGATTTGTCAAAAACAAGATACAACCAAGGCCATTAAGGTCTTGTGCAGTGTCATGGTTTAAGAATCAAATTAAAAACCTGTTTGTAATATGTGAAAAATCAACATTTTATTTTTAACCTTGCTGTAGACATTTGAGTGCAATTTTTTTTTTCCTTTAGGAAATGGGTAGTTTAAATGGTAATTTGAAAGTTAAAGACTACTAATCTTTATTTTAGACTTAAATAGAAGGTAATTTTAAGTCCATGGTACGAGAGAAATTGCAACAAAAAAGCCCCCAAACAAACCCCCAACATACTCCCATTAAGTAGCCTGCTCAAGCAACAAAACACATGACACTGCAAAGACTCTCATTCATTTCAGACACTAAAACTTTAAAGGTCACATGTAAGCCTATACATGAATTATACTACTGGTAACCTTCTAATTAAAAGAGCAACCAAGCCATTTCCCTCCTACTGTAGCTCTGAATTATAAGAAAATCATTATCTTTTCTAGCTACAAGAAGATGGCCAGAAGACTACAATTTAATGACTGTTTACAAAATTCACAACTCATAGTTCTATTTGATAGAGAAAACAAAAAAGGATAACAATAAATTATGGGCTTAAGTTTAATTTTATGTCTGTGGTATGCTCCCCAAAAAGGTTTCAACCATATCAAGTTTATAATTTTCACCCTAACAAAAATTTGAACTTTATTAGAAAGTTCAAATTTTAAATCAGAAGTCCTGACCTGAGCTCTTTTAAACAAAGCATTCAAGGTGACCATACTGTTACTGAAGTTTTCATTTCTTCATGAACTGCTGATATAGGAAGCAGCTCAGACTAAGATATTTGAAAGAACATAAGAAGTAACAATATCAGTATTATTGAAAGCTCCAGTGTGACTTCAGCACATATGCATTAATTATTAATACAATGAAATCTTAATTTTCCATGTTCTATCTTTTATTTACATCCAGTATATTTTTTTAGAAGTTCAGACCACATAAATTAAGGCAACAACTCACATGACAACTGTTCTTCCTTTTCTGAGATGCTCATAAGACAGCAAGTGGAAGGCCACCACTACACAGCATTATTAACTCTAACCCTACCTCATATTGCCAACCATGCTACAAAAAAGTGCTTCTTTACCAATGCTTACCAAGCTGTGATGAATTTCAGGCATTCTTCTCTATTAACTGGATCCACTGGATCCATAGTTCTAAATACAGGATTATGAAAAAAATGTACTTGTGTTGACCACACAAATTCTTTTTGGTTAACAATACAGTTAAATTTACAGTTTTTTTAACCACGTGTCCTAAAGCACTCTTAAAGAACAAGTAGGAGAGGCACAAGACCAGTGAAGGAGAAAGCATAAGGAATTACCATTAAATAAAAACTGTTACAAACTACAGCAGTCAGTCAAAGAAATTGCCACCTGCCTCAAGCTCATCACTGAAAGGCCTGGACAGCAATCAAGCAGACAGCAGTTTCAGCTTTCCTGTGATAAAAAGGTGAACAAACAAAGAATGGCCCAAGTGCTGCCTTTCCTACAATATAAAAGGCTGTTAATAATTTGAACACAGATTTTGTACTGAGCAAGACTCAGGGATGGAGGTCAAACTTAGGTGCAGAGAAGAGGAAGAGAAAAGGAGCTAAGATACCAACCTGAAGCTTCTCCAAACATCACTAACCACCACAGTGTTAGGTACAATTTTAAAGGAGGAAACTATTTCTCCCTACAGCAAAATTTCTAAGCATTTAAGATCCATTTATATGCATAATCACACAAAATCAGATTTCATGTCTTAAATTACAAGTGGAGAACATCCAAGTGTCTAATTTTGATGCAGGTGAAGAAAATTTTAATCACACTTCTCAGACACTTAGTTCTTATCCAGCTTTCAAACTTCCATGCAAATGCAGCTGTTCTATTCTAGCAATTTTACCTAAGGTTATAAAGCTCTGTTTCCATTTCAGAATAATGAAAAAAGGTTAATTTATTCCTATCCACTTTCCTACACTCCAAACAAGAACCATGCCAGCCTTCTTGCACACATCACAGTCCATCAGTCAAATTAAGCAAGTCAAGTTAAGACTCTGCCTTTTCCAGCATTCCTGAGTTGCAGAAAGAAAGAACCCTGTGACTTTGTGTTGACTGCTACACTCAGTCCAGGTAACAGTACCACTCAAACCTTTATACACACTGTCAGCACCTGCAAGGTCACATCCCAGGCACGTGGCTGTGTGTTAGTTTTACACACAACAGAACCACACCTTTGCAAAAAATATCTTCACTTGGAAGGGCATTCCCCTTAGTTTTTTCTTAGAACCTGCATTAAAAGCACACTGCACTGTGCAAGTATATCTGCTTCAATTTGTAGCACAGTTTGAAAACTAAAATATGATGGGAAGCTACCAAAGAAATTATACCAGTGGCACACTACTTATTTTTCATTTACAGATTTGAAACTCTGAAAGTCTACTTCATACTATTCAACTGGACAGCTTAGACTATAGTATAAAATGCTGTCTAATATCTTCAGTAAACCTCAACAGTTTTATCTCAGTTTCAAAGTCTAATAATATCTTCTCCCTCATTTCTCTCAAACTGCAAAGCTGCACACTGCAATGTTGAAGCACGATGGTCATTCAAACCAACTGCAGCGCCAATTGATGTCTAGGAGTCACTTCAAGTGGGGAAAAAAAGAGTAAAACACTCCTGGATCCAGCATTGGCTAAAATATCTTCATGTGAAATATTTACTAACATAACTGCACTTTTATTTTTAACTGAAAAGTAGGAATAACATTACAAAGCCTGTTGAGATTATTAGAACAGCAAGTGCTAAAGGCATTATGTGCAGCATTGGCATTATTAATGGATCATTTTCTGGAAATTTATCTCCCCCTGTGTTTGAGTAGACAGAAAAGAGAGCTTGAATAAACCCATTTATCTCAAAGGCAAGTAACTTCAATTATCTTTAAGATATAATTTTTCTAACATAAGAAATATATAAAATGAAAAAAAAACAAACCCCAAAAAGCACTGAACAGCAGACATAAACCATTTGAACAAAAATAAGCAATGAACAGTATAACATCAGTAACTATGCAATCTTGTACCACATGAATATACATGCTAGAGTAACAGAAACAGAAGGACAGGAAAAAAAAAAATAAAACCTTTTGAAAGACATTTAAAAAAATCCAACAAGTCCAAAGCCTAATAATGTCTTATTAAAAGATACCTTTGGTTTTGCAAAAACCTAGTTATGCTATTAAAGTGTTTATACAATCCTAAAATAAAAAGCTGGACTTAAGACAAAAAACCCATCCATGCATGACAAAACAGCTCCAAGTTGTGTAAGGTACAGAGTTGGTACAACCTCCACATTAACTATCCAAGCTTTTAAGCTGTTCTTGACCACAGCATTTTAACGAGCTCAGCTTCCTCAAGACTTCAAGTTCTTTCAGAAGAAGTTCCTGCCTCCCAACTGAAATCTCATCATCTACTAATTCATTTAAAACTTCAAATTAAAGAAAAGCAGCAAACACCACCAAATCCAGAAAGCCCTGAAGAAAACCAAGCAAAATCTCCCACACCAAGAAGAATACCTAAAAACTAAGACCAAGGGTAGACATGGGAAAGAAGTAACGTGAAAAACTGGGTGAGAAAAATACCAAACCAAACTAACTGACCAAAAATCACAAAATAACACCTCACATCAAAATTTGATTATCAATTTTATCAGTTTTTATCAATTCAAATGGAATGTTACCAACCATTTTTCTACAAGTTTGGCAATTTTTACTTCTAATTATTTAAAGTTAAGAACTGAAGAACATAATTACAGAAAACTAATAAATGGTGAAAATGCCTTATAATCTATCCCCAAACTTTAAAACTGCTAGAGGACCTGCCTTTAAAGAATTTTTTTAGAAAAAAATCTTTCTCAAATCCTTGCTGATTTTGTTCTCACTGACATACATATCACCCACTCCACTACTTTGCCTAGGATCAACATTAAGCAAATACATTAATAATTATCTACGTCATCCTTCTAACAATGCTGGCACAGTAGCAGATGTCTCCCAGTCCTTTGGAATTTTCTCCATGTCCCAAGATTGATTAGAAATCAATAAGGGAATTGTGCCAGGTATTTCAAACTCTTGGGGCTTGACAGACCTATTTTTAGTGTTTCTCTACATTTATACTGAAAATGGAAAGCATCCTATAACAAGTATCATCTACCTTTTCCCTAAAAACAGATTTTTTTTTTAACACTCCCCTGCATTCTATATGCAGTATCTATAAATCATATAGGCTGGGGGCAGGGGGTGGTGATGATATTGGGTAAGTTTGAGGTTTCATGTTTTCTTGTTCATTTTAGGTCATCACATTAAGTGCTTTTAGTAGAAACAACAGCTACCATTTATTCAATTATCCCTGTACAATGTTCTGTTTCTATAAGATCCCACAGAAGCATTTTATGTTTTCCCAGGTTGTTTGGGGACCCCCTGTATGTGATTTTTCTTAAAGGTCTATTTTGCCTAGGTATAACCTAGAGTTTCTTCTACTGTTTACTTACGGGAAAGAACTACAGGCTAACTGTGCAAAGAATACTTCTGGGTCTGTATGCACCTGACTAGCACAACTACTACATATTATTTTTGCCTAAATTTTAAACACACACAGTAAAGGTGTGCCACCTTTACAGATAAAAATGATCACATTTCTTACTCTGCTGTATTTCCATGATATCTCCCTGCTTGCTTGAAATCTGCAGAGCTGTTTCCCAAGTCCCTTCAGCCTATAAAGCTCCACTGACAGTAGCTGTCTTTCACAGACCAGAATATTTTCTCCCTGCAAACCACCAATTTACACATCACACAGGAAAGCTTTCCAGCTGGATACAGAAAACCCAAAACTCTTTTCCCCTGCCTATTTGAGTCACTGATCTACCACTGGTTGTGTCAGAGTAGAGTAAGACTCATGGGCAAGTTTGCAGGTCTTGCTTCCCAAGCTCCTGGCACCATTCATTTAAAGTACAAACTAATCAGCAACCTGATGAAAGTATCAACACCAATAAAACCCCCAAACTGGCAGCACCGAGCCCCCCAAAAAGACAAGCCTTACTCATCTTTGCAAGTCTGTGATTTCACCTAGGATGTCTGCCAAAAACAGGAGAGACTGACTATAATACCAATGGTTGATGCTTCCCTCTAATAAACACCAATAAACACCAAAATCCTTCCTGACAACTGCACAAGTTTACCTATTTAGAAAAAAATATAAAATGTAAATATTTTTAGAAAAATATTCACATTTTATAGAAAATCTTATCAAAATACTGTCTTAATACTGACTGCTCTCTGAAGGATTCTAGAAAAAGTCTGGAATGTACAACTGATGTCAACAGCAGAGCTAATTTTTCCCCTTTGTATATAAAGAAGACACATAAGAACAGACACAGCTGTCATCCTGAATGAATGACACTGAATGTTAGCTGGAAACAAGAACCAAGAGAAAAAAGGAAAATATTACAATCCCAGCAGTTATACACTGGAAAAGGGTGTAGGAAGAAAAATCAACTAGACCAAAGCCCCACAAGATAGTAAAGATGTTTCTTACAAGAAACTAATGCATTCTGGTCACAAGGCAACAACTTCTCATTTTAAGCTTCAAAATTCTAATTAAGGCTCTAAAATATGCAGCACAACCCAGGTATTTAAAGGCTGTCCTGTGTCACAAAGATATGTTGAGTTCTTTCAAGATTAAATTTCAAAAGACCGTGAAAATCAATGTTCAAACTTTCAAAATATTAAAGGTTTCAACAGAACACATATTTCAGGACAAAGTCAAAGTTACCTAAAAGAAATACCATTTTTAACTTCCAAGACAAAACCCAAGGATTTGATATTCACTCTCTATTAACATTTTTCTGACCCAGATACCACCCACCCTGTTTTCTAGAAGTGTTTTTACACATACCCTGCCAACCATCCCCTTTCTCAAGAAATTAAATCTCATCAGCACTGCCATTCTGCACAGCCAAGATCTGATTACATTTGAAACAACAAAATACCTAATCACACACAACTTTCCTTAAATCAGCCCCAAAAATTCTACATAAACAGCAACTTATCAAAAGCTGAAGGCAACCTGGCAAACAGTTCATAGGGCCAACCAAACCTTACTGTTACTAAGCCAAGTTTTAAATCTTTTCAGAAGTAGATGAGATTTTAACCACACTGAAAGGCTGCTACTTAAAGCCCAAGCTCAGTAAAGCAAGCAAAAGCAGAAAAGGGCAGCTGCATTTTTCAGGGGTTGTTTTTTGGTTTGGTTTTTTTTTTAAATACATCTTGGTTTTCACTAGCATGAAATCTCCATTTATCCTCCTTGCTTAAAAATAAATGTTTCAGAAGAACAATTACAAGTAGAAAAAAAACTTTTATGGACAATAGTGACTCGTACATTGTGAAAATAAATGCCTATAGCACATGAAGACAATACACAATATTGCAGTACCAATCTCTTTGTATCCAGGATAGAAAAGACTCCAAAACTTCTGACCTTCAGTTTCCAAAAAAGGACTAGTTTTCATGAAAAACAGAAGGCAGCCTACCAAAAACAGCACTCCAAAATACAAACAGGAATTTAGCTCATCCACAACTTCTCCAGTAAAACCAATTTCAGCGCTGTAACACAATAATGGTCTTCAAAATGCATTTTTAACTGCTCATTATAGTGTAGGAAGGTATTTTCCAACGCACCCAGAGTTTCCAACACATACACACATTTTTGTATTGAATATCTGTAAACCACACTCATTCTCAAGCATCATAACTGCTTGTATATGTGAGGACACACGATGAAACTAGGGAAGGTAAAAAGGGAGACAGAAAAACCTAAGTAGGTGAGAGGTCATTTGCAGATCTGAACAGATAAGGACACAGATGAATCTTCACATCTCTGGGTTAGTTCTACTCTAAGCATTACCTGTTTTCAGAGAAACTAAGTGCTTCATCATAGCCCACTGCTCCATCATCCTTCACATACATGCAAAGGCAATACAAACTGAACAGAGATGCTGCTTTCACACTTCTCTGTTTTATTATCATCCAGCAGGATCCTTGCACGACAGACTAAAATGAACAATACAAGGAGCCTTAAAGAACCTTTTAAAACTAAGTTTTGAGCCTCTTCAGTAGGTAGTTCCAGAACTTCAGGCAGCACATGCACACTTTTCTTTGAATTACATACTAGGGACATATCCATATCATTTCATATTACTTGTGGTTTGGAGTTTTAGGGAAGAGCTGTTTGACTCCTGATTAGCAGTTGAACTTTAGTAGACTTTAGACAAGCAGAGCATTCTGGTTTGCCCAGCTTTGTGCTCTGAAACCACCTTTCCAGGCAGACAAATCCATGCCTCAGATTTTGACAGGAAGCACTAACAGTCTATTAAAAACTTTAAGTTCAGATGAGGATTTTTTCCCCAAAAAAACCCATTCATTGTTTGTGCAAACAGAGTATGTTTACAATAAGGCTTCCTAGACTGTAGCATGGCTGAAAAGCAATACAGAAACAGTATTTTTTGTAATTCACTGGAAAAGGAGCTTGTAAACCTAATTCTTCTGACAGCTTGCTGTCTGATGCTTTCTCCAAGTGGACAATTTCAAGGATAAACTCATTCCTTACATAGATAATGAGTTGTTGCTATGACAGTAAACAATACAAAGTTCTAAATTAGCTGTACTCCATTAGGTGACTAAAGAAATCTTATGTTTTCCACATAGAGAGAAAACCTCTAAGAAATGACAAAGTTAAATTAAATTCAACTGTTCTGTATAAATCCAGACACAACCTGGTGAATCATCAAATACAGGATGCTACAATTATGAGGCTTAATTTTATCCCTGCTAAAAAGCCAAAGAACATCTATAATTCAGGTGGCAATACTTGATTCCTATTTTGCTTTCTTATCTTCTAATCACCAGAAAAATGGCCATATTAGAAGGACTTCATCTTAACACCTGTTCAGAGGTCAAACTGCCACAGTCTGGAATGTTGCAAGGTTTTCCTCCCTAAGATTCACAAATTTAAAAAAGATTATGTATAATTTTAATGGAATGCAACAAATTTATAAGAAAATATATGGGGATTAAAAATTACAAAGGGAGAGCATTAAAGAATCTTAAAATACTGCTTATTAAATTCAATCTCAAAAGCAAAGTTACTACTAGTTTGCCTGTTGTACAGGGGGACTGCATTTCTGATCACTGCTTGTTTATCAAATACTTCAATAGCAGATCATTTTATACAAACAATATACAACAATGTATATAGTGGCTTTAGAGAAGGAAACAAAGCCTGAATTAGTAACAACTCCTAGTGTGAATATCTGACCTGTATTAGTAGTAAATAAAAAGCAACATTTTACTACAGTCATGCAGTTGAAAAAAAAAAAAAAGATCTTAATGGAGCACACAATTTCAGTGAAGACTAATCAATTAAATATTCAGATGGAAAAAGAAAGATATTGATTTGGAAGATGTGGAGACATGAATTTGGAGATATGGAAGCACTGCCATGATTTTTAAAAGCTACTTCTTGTTTAACTACCATTTAAAAAAATCCAATAAAACTGTAAATTTAGACTTTTCCAGACATAGCATCAAATTAAATTAAACTCTAAATTACAAATTTACTAATGTTTTATCATTAATGTAGCTGCTCTTCAAAATAAAGCAGTATCTAAGGAGTAAGAAGCCCATACCACTTGCTTAAGGTGGCAAAGAAGCATCCAGCTGAAGAGCAGTCTCAACAGATGAGGAGCTAAATGGATGGAGCACAACACATGCATCCTATTTCAAATTCTGCTACAAAAATCAGAGCTCAGCTTTAACAGTCAATTGTACTGTATGTGAAATATGGATGATCGGTGCTTTTCTCCAAAAATTTTCTTCTAGACAGACATGAGCACTGCTCCACTCAGGAGTTACACGATGCCTGTTCTGATGACGAACAAAATCACATAATGGATCATGCTGAATTTACAGCCACCAACCGTATTTTGTTTTGCTGTAACAAACAAACAAAAACATTCAAAAAGCCTCTCTAGTAGTTAACATCATGTCTGATACTTTTTAAGCACATGAAGCCCCTGTATATACATAAGATAGTACACAACCTTGCATTTCCTCTTTCCTGCCCTAATGGTTTTTATACCCACATCACACTGTTTCCCTGTTTAAGTCCCAATGAGATCCACAGGAGAAGGATTCAATGAAGCTGTAGGACAGAAACCACTGGGTTGTGTGCTTGAGGGTCTCCTCACACAAATCAGTTTACATGGCACAAGAGGCAGACTGTACAGTCTAGAGGGCTTGCTTTATAATCTGTGGAACACAATGGAGCCTTGCTTGGAGGGATCTGGATGATACTTGAGATAGATCAAGCTACCGAAATAAAGTACGGCAGAAACCCAAGATTAATACCAGCGTCTTAATTCTGTGGATGACATACAGACTGGATAGAAATTCAGTTCAAAAATTAAAAAAAAATTCTCTGTTTTATTTCTAACTTGGATGCACAGTCTAAAGTCAACAGAAGGGCCAAAGGGTTATCAATATAACCTCATCTGCCATATTTACAATCAATAATTGTAAGATTATTGCAAAACCACTCTAGTGATATATGAAAAATGTAAGAAAAAATATGTCTCTTGTGGATTTTAACTAAGAGGAAATAGACAGCTGAAGTATGGTTATTTCTGCCCCTCCCTTTGTCAGGATCTTTCACAGACAAAGAAATCAAGAAAAGGACTGGTGTTTTTTAAAAAAAGTAAGCACTAACATACGAATTAATAGAATGACAAAAGAACAACTTCAAATTACTTATACTCATTTTTAAAACTAGTAAGTTTCAATTTAATGTTATCTCTTCAAATAAATCCATTTAAACAGACATGATTACTGTACAAAATCAAAATAATTATCTCCAAAACAGAAACAATTACACCAGAAAGGGAGGGACATAATCCATTTACATATTACCTAAATGAAAAAGATCTTTCTCTAGAAGTCTTTCAGTAAATATGTCAGTATTTTGCCACATAGGCTCAAGCCCCGCCTGCACTCATCGTGTCAGAATCGCGAAGCCCAAGTTGTCCTTTTAAGCTGCCTGTAATTGGATGCCTGCATGTGCTTTGTACTACCCAGCACCGGCACTTCCCTCACGCTTCCAGACGAGGTGGCGCTGACACAGCTGCACTACAAACCCAACACCCCTCCTTCGGCCCGAAGCAGGCAAACGGCCCCACATTCTGGGAATCCGACAGCATGGGGGCTGGACTAAATGATCTCCAGAGCTCCTTTCCAACCCCAACAACTCTGTCGTTCTGTTATCATCCGTGGCCGCTCCAGCTCTGCCATGCACGAAGGAAGCTCTCTGCCCCATCAGCTGTTTCTCCACCAGGAACGACTCGCCGAAGGCTCTCCCTCGCACATCTCCCTGACCATCCCGTCCCTCTCCAGCCCTCCCCCCGGCTCCGAAGGGCCACCAGCTCCAGACATGGCCTGGTGTCATTGTCTCTCGCTCTTCGCCACCCCCTCTTCCTCACCCGTCCCTCCTCCCTCACCGCTGCCTGTCACCTGCTCCCTCCCCGCCGGCCGTCTGCTTCCAGGTCAGCTCAGCTCAGCTCCGTGTCTGCCTATTCATCCTGCGAGCGCGGAGGAGGAGGAGGAGGGAAGGAGGAGGAGGAGGAGAGCCCGACGGGCGCCGCAGCGCCCTCGCCGCTGCTGTCAGCACGGGGCCGCTCCCGGCGAGGGGCGATGCTCTCCGCAGCCAGGGCGCCCACACCTCCGGGGGGCTGTGCTGCACGACCCAAACCAGTGCCGCGGCTCAGCCCGCAACCTCACCGCCCCCGGCCCTTCCCTGCCAGGCAGCCCCTCCGCCTCATTCCCCCAGAAGCCCCACAGCCCCCCCGCAATACAAACACGCACAAGCAAAGCGGGCCCCGAAGCGCACCCCGACCTCTGGTCGCCCCTTCCCTGCCCGCCCGGGCTGCGCCTCACCTAGTGCCACCTCGCAGGCTTTGCGCAGCTGGGAGTGATGCGCCTTCTTCACCTCCTTGTCGGCCAGGATCTTCTCCAGGGCCCGGGTCAGAAACATGTTTTTCGTCTTCTTCCCTTCATACATGGGCGCGATCGAGCCGTGAGAGGAGGAGGGTGGAGCGGGGAAGTGAGAGCGGGGCACCGGCCTCTCCCAGCGGGAGCGCTGCCAGGGGCCGCGGCGGCCGCGGGGGAAGGGCTCCCTCGCAGGGCGTCCCGACACCCGCTCGGCG
>VYXF01006995.1:116127-204002 GCA_013397295.1 Polioptila caerulea
CTCCCCCGGGGGAGGCTGGGGGGGGCCCGGGCGGCGCCGACAGCCAACCCCCGCGGCTGAGGGAAGACGGAGCCTTCTCCTCCCTTCTCCTCCCGCCCCCGATGCGTGTGTGCGCGGACGGAGCCCGTCAGTCCCCGAGCCGCCCCCGGCCCGCGCCCGCCTCCATCAGCACCGGCGGCGGCGGCCGCAGCAACAACCTGCCCTCGCCANGGGGCACCGGCCTCTCCCAGCGGGAGCGCTGCCAGGGGCCGCGGCGGCCGCGGGGGAAGGGCTCCCTCGCAGGGCGTCCCGACACCCGCTCGGCGGCTCCCCCGGGGGAGGCTGGGGTGGGCCCGGGCGGCGCCGACAGCCAACCCCCGCGGCTGAGGGAAGACGGAGCCTTCTCCTCCCTTCTCCTCCCGCCCCCGATGCGTGTGTGCGCNGGAAGCGGGAGGGCGGGGGGCACTCGCCTTCTGCCCGCCCCGCGGCCGCGCTACAGGTGGAGCGGAGCCGCGGGAGGCAGCGAAGAGGGACGCACGGAGATGGCCGCTGCCACCTGGGAGCTGGATGAGGAGGAGGGGCAGGGCTTCCCTTCCGGGCCACCAGCGCTACGAGGTGGAGGAGGAGACGGAGGAGGAAGGCTCCTCCGGGATGCGCCACCTGCTCCCCTGAAGGGCGGGCTTCGCCGGGGCTGGGCGAGGGGCCTCCCTCGGAGAGGAGGTGCCCTCCTTCCACTGCCGCCGCCTTCCCTGACGAGGAACGCCCAGGACAGCCAGCGAACAGCAGCCCCTGGCACCGCGGGAGTAAGGGAAGGAGGGAGAAAGGACGGGAGAGGGGCGTGTTGGGGCGCGGGTGGTGTGCGGGCTCGCCGGGGCGCTCCCTCAGCCCCTCCCCGCCCGGTCTTGTCGCCCTGCCCGCACCGCCCCTCGGGCGCGGAGCGGCGCTGCCCCTGCGAGTTCGCAGCGTGCCCTTCCTCTCTCGCCTGCATCCTCTGACTAAAGCGCTCTCGTCCCGAGTTTCTTCCCACTGCACGTGCATTAGGAGTGTAGAGCATTGAAGAAAGTAATTGAAAGCTCAGGTCGATCCTGCCTAACTGGTAAGCAGCAAAAACATTACAGGGCCAGATTTTGCATTCAGGAGTGCTAGTACACCAGTATTTAAAAGTCGAATTTGGTGCTAACAGAAGGCAGGTCTGGTTTTGAAAATTTTTACCTGATCCAGAAAAAAAAAAAAAATATTAGAAATTAATCTGGATATGAAAGAGAAGTTCTAGATGTACTTCTCAAGCAGAGTGGGACAAGGCTATAGATAGCATCAGTGTGCAGAAAACAAGGGATGGTTGTGGAAACCAGGGGCCATCTCTGATCTTTGAGGCCAGCATACAGGAAGGAGGTTATCCCCAGCAAGCCTTTTCAGTCTGTTCTCTATTTTTGTGGTTCTTATGTGGGAACACAACCTTTGGAAATTAATCCTGACACCTTCCATCCTGGAACATTTGAGTCTGCCTAGGGTGTCCTGCCACTGTGCTGAGGTCTTGTAAAGAGTTTATTTGAGCACCTGTTTTTTTATCTGCAACGGAGCCATTGTAGCCACATTAGTAAAGATACAGTGATCTCAGCCCCTCAATGCAGAGGCAGCTAATACTCCTCAGTGCTGCTTAACCTAGTTTCCCAAATGAGAAATTATGTGTACCCAAGTGATTTGTTGCATTACAGGTGTCTCTGTTTGACTTTCTGATGAACACACTGGACAGGGAATTCTGCTAAAGCTAGGAATGTAAGGCCTAACTGTTAGAACAAAACATTCGTTCTGCAGAAATTACTGTATTTGTTCCAGTGGCTTTTTCTGGTTACTGGTTATTTTGCCACTCAGCTGATAAACAATACAGAAAATAGGAAGAGGATGCATTTGATTTTAGCATTGTGACATCTTTCTGAGAGAGTTAGAAGTCATATCACTAAGCATATTGATTCCTGAAAAAGACTGTATTCAGATTGTGTTGTTTTATTTAAAAGACTTTGTCTTTAGCAGCGAAATTGCTAAGCATACTTGAATAATTTCTAGTAATTTATTTAGGGAAAACCATTTGCCTGTTGGCTAATTTTTTTAATTTATTTTTTTTTAATGCATAGGTGCAAATTCAACAATGCAGATGTCAAAATTACTTTGGTCTTTCAAAGCTGCCTGCCAATGAACACATGGCAAAAATTAAGAATTTCCATGCAGTTCTTGCTGGTAGGTTTGCACAAATCATTTGAGTCCAGATTCCCTTAGCCAAGTCACAGCTTACAAGTGTTATTTAGTAAATGGAGTTTGCTATTGATTTTCACAGTCCATTTAGCAGAAATAGACTTGCAATATGAAGAGAAAGGGTATCTGTACATAAAGAGCACTGAGCGCTGCAGTTATCTGTTTTGTTCCTATTAATGTCTATTTTCATATTCTGTACACAAGATAATTTTACATGTAAAATGTGTCTTAGTTGAGCATATAGAATTACTGCTGAAGCATTTGGAAAAAAAGACCTGTCAAAAAGAGACTCAGTTCCATGTCTTTCATTCCTGCTCTAGTATGAATGCTTGTTTTGGTTTGGGTATTTTTTAATGTGGTTTCAATCTTCAAATTCTGTTCTCTGTTTCAAACAGCTGCTGCTCTGTTGACTCAATTTGTAACTTGTCTCAGCTGGTAATCTACATCTACATTCTAGTCACAAGGCAAACACTACCTAAACTCTGCAACAGTGTAGAGCCTGCTTCTGAAGTTACAGAAGGCAGATCTTATTTTGGATCACCTGTCCAGTAGGTTAACATTCAGTTTCTTTCCCAAAGCTGAGTCAATAAGGATGGTAATCCCAGGGGAACTATTATATATATATTGGAGAGAAAAAGTCCCATGCCCTCACTGAGGGACATTATATGGATGGTGATCAGCTTGTGTCCTGGGTCTCAGTGCTTTGGATAAAGTCAATTGTTATGACAGCTTCATTTACTTGGTGAGCCAGCTATTAAAACACTGTTTGGTCAATTATAACAAAGTGATGGACTTTGAGGAAGCATTTTGAGGGAAGAGTTTGTTACAGAGACTACAGTACATAAGGAATGTGTTTTACTCTTTGCGGATTACTTTAAAAGCTAGTGGTTTATCTGTTGTGAAAGGAGAATGAGAAAAGTCATAAGAATAAAACGGTGAAGATTTAGAATATTTGTCTTACATGGATTCCTAACTAGAATCATTTAGATTGGGAAAAATCTTTAAGGTCATTGAAAGCCAGCACACTAACTTTAAAGCCAGCACTGCCAGGTCCACCACTAAACTGTGTCCTTAAGTGTGACCTCTACATACTTTTTAAATACCTTCAGGAATGGTGACTTAATGACTTCCCTGGGAAGGCTGTTCCAAAGCTTGACAGCCCTTTTCGTGAAGAAGATTCTATTAATATCCCATCTAAATCTCCCTTGGTGCGACTTGAGGCCATTTCCTCTTGTCCTATCCCTTTTTACTTGGGGGAAAAGGCTGACACCTACCTGGCTACAATCTTCTTTCAGATAGTTGTAGAGAGTTATAAGGGCCTTGATGAGCCTTCTTTTCTCCAGGCTGAACAGTACCAGCTCTTTCAGNCTGAACAATACCAGCTCTTTCAGCTGCTCCTCATGAGACTTGTGCTCCAGACCTTTCCCCAGCTCTCTTGTCCTCCTCTGGACATGCTCCAGCACCGCGATGTCTTTTTCTCTAGTGAGGGACCCAGAACTGGACACAAGGTGTGGCCTCACCATGGCCAAGTACAGAGGGACATTCACTGCCTGGTCCGGCTGGCCACACTTTGCTGTTGACCTGCTTGGCCACCCAGGCAGATGCTGGCTCAAGTTCAGCTGCTGTTGACCAGCTCCTTTTCCACTGGGCATTTTTCCGGCCATGCATCCCCAAACCTGTAGCAAATCCCTGCATGGGATTGTTGTGACCCAAGGGCAGGACCTGGCAATTGGCCTTCTAGCCTTGTTAAACCTCATACAGTTTGCCTTGGCCCATCGATTCAGCCTGTCCAGAGCTGCAAAGCCTTTCTGCCCTCCCAAGTAATCAACATTCCCACCCAACTCAGTGTCATCTGCAAAGTGACTGGGGGTACACTTGATTCCCTTGTCCACAGGACTAGGCCTACTGCAGAGCCCTGGGGAACAGATTGTGCTGTACAACAGTAGTGCCTTGCAAAAGAAATCCAAAATGCTTGTTGTATACAGTGATTCTAATGCCTGAATTGTTTTGGTTTCAGCATGCAGATCTTTGCTTTACTAGTAATTTGTTTTACTAGTAAATGTCTGACCAAAGAGCTGTAATCCTCATAGCTGTAGAGATTCCTATTTGGTTGCTGAAGTCCTGAAGATGTGGAAAAGGACTCTTAATTTTTTTTTCTGCTCAAACTGCTAAGCCTGCTGGCAACATGATGTATGAAATATTATTGCTGTCCAGTCAAACCTGAGAAATGTTTTCTGTCCAACTTCAAAGAAGCATGTAGTATGTATACCCTAAAGCACAAAACCATCTCTGCTTGGAGCCTTAACATTTAAACATAGAGAAAAAAGTGTATTTGAGAAACACTGCAAAAATTACTGTCTAGTACATTTTTATTTACCAGTTAATTGGAATATTCCAGAAGCTAATTATATTGTTTCATATATTTAAACTGTTTTGAGTGAGTGTTAGATACTTGTTTAGTAAAAAAACTGCAGAGAACTTTCCATGTGAGAGGGAACAATTAGCACCTGCTTCTGCTGACTTTATGTACCACAACTGTATGTAGTGCTTGTTTGAAAATGCTGATAAGCTATGGCTAGAAGGCCTGGTTTAAAAGTCAGATGAGCAGTGAAAGGGAATAGTAAAAGTGCATTTTCATGCTTAGAAATAGCTGATGATTTTCAGCTGTTCTGCCTCCCAAAGGGAACTTTCACCTGTGTGAGCTCCCATCCTATTTCTTGTGTTGGTCTAGCTGTAACTGTGCCATCAGTTAGTTCATCTGTGGTTCCGCCAAAAATCAGTTTTATAAGAAAGTTTGTCTTCAGTGGGATCAGTGAATTGATCAGACTTACGTGCATATTCAGTAAATCTTACACAAGAAAGGGAGTGAGGAATGTGGGTGATGAGGAGGACTGCTGCTCATGGTGGCACTGTCTTCTTAAATCATCTTGATGAGCTTTGAAACAGCACAGTGATAATTAAACTGTAATCACTTTAAGCTAGAATAAGAACTACTACTAGAAGAGGCAATCCTTCCTGCTTCTACCTAGATGTTTCTTACTTCCTTTGTCAGCGTAAGCTTTTGCATTGCTGTGTGGTGAATTATGTGCTGAATTATATTCAGAATTTAATTAGATTGAAATTAATATGACAAGGAACAGGCTGTTTTGAATCCAGATATATTTCATATCCCAATTCAGCAGGCAACCTCACAGATGTTTCTGTTCATTCAGGGGGATGGATTACACAAGAACAGGAACACAAAAATAGGCAAGAAGAGATCAGGCTTGCTTTTTTTTTTTTTTTTTAATTGCAACAGCATTGGTTTATGCCATCTTAAAGTATGGTTTAAACTACTATTTTTGATATAAGTCTTCTTGATTTTTTCCATGGTGGAAGAGAGCACTCAGCTTAGTCTCTGTATGTGACCCCATATATAGGATGGTTGGGTCCATAGGTATATAGTGTATATAGTGTATTCCTGCCACAGCCTATGAACCTTTAGTCATGGTGGCTCACTTGTCACCTTCTCCAGCTCCAGTATAGTCCTTTGCATCTGTTCCCATCCTGTTTTCATGTACCAGATGCAGATAATCAGTGCGTAATGGATCAGAGTCCAGATGGATCTGACAGATGGGAACCTGCAACAGGACAGAAGCTGTGATTAGGTTCTCAGCTGCAGGCACCTTGGTGGTGAAGGTTCTTACTGCATGCATAAGATTTAACAGGTCTGCTGGTGGTGCTTGGTCATACAATACTGAGGTACAAACCAAAAATTCCTCTCAGGCCCTTTATGGACTGATAGGGCTGTCACCCTTGTAGAAACAAGTGAAGCATAATCCAGAATGTTCAGTGTATCCATTATGCAAAGGATCACAGTCTGCCAACCAAACTGCAAGAGATACACTCACCATAAATGTACTTTAATATTTTTAAGAGTTTGTTTTTTTTTTTGCTGTTGTTTTGGGCTTTTTTCTTTACATTAAGTCTGGAACTGAAGAGGTCAGTTTGTTCACAGAGTGAGTATTCTAACTGGTTGCAGTATATCCACTGTTGCACTGAATGACAAAAAAAGCAAGTGTTTGTTAGCAGAGGGAATATGCACCAGTAGGTAGATTTGTTCCTAACATTTGTACAAAAGCGTAAAACACTCTGGAGTGACCAGTGAGGGAAAAAAACATCTGTCACTGTGAGGAGGCTCTTTCAAGGTGACAAATTCATACCTTAAAGCTGAAAAGTACAGACTCTTGCTGTATTGAAATACATTCGTGATACTACAGTTAAGTGAGGAAACATACTCCTAGCAAAGTATGCCATTTGTCAGTTTGTGACATGTGGGAAAGATGTCAGAGAGCAGTGAGGAAAAAAATTCCACCTCCTGTGGTTGATGGAACAAAGTTTTGAATTGTGGGTGAAAATTGTGAGAGGATATCAAAGGCTCCTGGCTATAGCTTGAATTTACATACTGGAAGTTATACCAGTGCATTTGATGGAGTATGATTTTTTTTCTAGTTCCTTTTCTGTGGGAATACATTTTCTTCTAGTCTACCTACAGGAGTTTTCAACTTGTTCTTTCCTCTGCATGTTGCTCCTGCTAACAGATGAATAATTCAGTTCCCAGCTTCCATGGCACCTCAGCATACTGTTTCCTAATACTGTGAATGAAGAAGGAATATAAGTATCCATCTAAAAGACAGAAGAAAATAAATTTTTTAAAAATTGGCCACACAGGGTTTCTAAAAAGTTTCTTCAGTAGTTTTTCAAACCTAAGGGCCTGATTATGGATGTACCAACCCTAACAGTCTGAAAAGGTGATTTTCTGGGACACTCTGTTGAAGAAGAGGGTGCTTTTTGCAGAACATAGTAATGAATAGCAGAAATTCACCCTGAACCAGGAACCTACTACACAGTTATTGTTGTATGTGAGACTATGCAAATGCAAAGGTAAATTCAAGCCAGTATAGTGACTCCTTCATGATGGCAAATATTTCTGTCTCTAAATGTCAAGAATATGAAGCTCTGGCAATTTCCTGAGAGCTTTTGCACTGCAAAAGAAGACATTTGGAGAATGTGTGGCAAAGCTAGCGCTAAGATCCACTGATTTACTGCTTCTCCCAGCCAACTCCAGAAGATAAAATTGCTAAGGAACTATTACTGGATTCTAAGGAGAGCTGTTGAAGAGAAGGAAGCCATAACATGATTGCCCTTTTTCCTCAGAGGTGCCGTCAGTACCATTATGGATTTCCTGGATTACTCTGTGGGTGACCCTGGTTAATTAGTTACCTCCCCAGACACCTGTAATAGGAAGTACTACTATAGTATATAGCTTGTTGCACATTCTTAATCTCCAGTATCAGTTGAAAAAATGTGAATAATCTGACAAAAGTAAAAAGATTACTGAGAATTATATCTGTTCCACCTTTATATCCTAGCTTCAGTTTTCTGAAGGTCTTTGTGACTGATGTTGCATGATCAGTGTAAAGCATGCTGAGCTGTCCTACAGATTTGTAATTAAATAGCCTAGGTATTGGGTGCATGAAGCATTAGTCTGAATCTAAGTTTTATATACTGGATGCCTCTTTTCCCCTTGATCTGAGGTGAATTTTCACTGTAGCACTTCAGAACTTGAACTTAGAAATATTCTTTATGCAGATGTCTTTCAATGAGCTGCTAATAATGACAAGTTGAAAATTGAAGTTGAAAAGAACAGTTGAAAATGAAAATGAACTGAGAAAAGTTGAATGGAATTCAGCTGGAGAAAAATATCCCTTAAATCTCTGGGCAGGGTAAGTCAAATGAATAACAAGGGTGGTTTCCAAGTATTTTAATATCTGTGTTGAAACGCTTAGAGAGGTCATAAAAGTCATGTGAATTAAGGTGTGAAACAATGAGCCTGGAGCAAGAACCCCTTTTAAATCCCATGAAATGAGCTTTGATCTGCCTGATTGTTTCCTCCAGCAGCTGCAGTGGGTCATTTGCTGTCAAAAATGCAATAACTGATGTTCAAACCTATATTTTATAAATTGTGGTCTTCATGCCATGAATGAAAGATTTTTAGTATGAATAACTTGAAAGATAAAATTGAATGGAAGCTATGAATGCTTTTGCCTAAAAGAAAGACATTAAAGAAGCACTGCAGTGATTCATTCTAATATGCCAGTTAGTTAACTGTTTGCTAGGTGTGTACTCACTCAAGTATTTTTACAAGACATTTTGAAACACCTGCAACAATTTTGATTAGACTTCCATTATGTTTCTAGTTTCAAGTCAAATGTCACAGCTGATGTGCAGTCTGGATGATGAAAAACTGGGGTGATTGGTTCACAGCAGGTACGATGGATGGTTTTTCATGACATTGAAAGCTGTTGCTGTCTGGGTTTTGAGCCGTGAGAGGAGGAGGAGGAATGTTAAGTTTTGATATATGAAGATTTATATTGTGTGCTCTTTCTTTGTTTTGTAATTTTAAGTCTTTCCATACAGAAGTATGGACAGTGGCTATCAGAGAATTTTACTGTGCCACTGGTACTGTTGAAGATCAATTTATAATTTTTGTAGCTAAGAAAGTCAAACAAACATTGTTGGGCTGGTACAAATCTCATTTATCATAGTTTGTGAGACATGCAGCAGATAGTTCTACAGGTCTTTGTAATAGATACATAACAATACAAATCAATGCTAATGATAATCCTTATGATGTTTTACATATACCTGGACCAAACTTACTTCCTTGGCTAGCTCTGGGACTAGATACATTTACCAATAAAAGTTTAGCTACATTTATTTAATAGCGGGTTGTAGCATGGAGCTTGAATTGATCTACTTGGTCTACATGGGATGGGGGTCATGCCTCTGGATTGCTGCAGGTGTCATCCTTAAAATATTCCCTGGACAAACCACTTCTATTCCTTAGTTTCTCCTTAACTTTTCCTGGTTTAGACTCTTGTCAGCACATTGCTTCACTTTTACTCGCCATTCTAGAAGAGAAATGATGTGTTATTATGCAGAAGGATATAATAACAAGGATATTAATGTGCACAAATGGCATGAACACAGTAATAAGAAGGATGCAGTACAGTGCAGTTTTTCAAAATGAGGCATGCTGGCAGTGAGCTCTCTCACATGTATGAAGTCAGTCCAGGTGTGGACACTTAGAAACCAGAACATTTAGCATGGGCACCTGGAATTTCTGCCTTTTTTGGTGCAGCAGTATGTGTGGCACCTTCAAGATAGCTGCCTTAGTCCTAAGGCATAAATAGTTCATGGAGAAATATGTAAAGGAGGGTTCACAATTGTGCATTGCTTTATAATAGCAATTTGAAGTATTCATGTCACATAATATGAGACCCTATCAGAATTTTCCCCAAGTTTGTGGACGTTTAAGTTCACATTTTCACTTTTTACTGTGGTGCTGTATCAAAGGTAGAAGATTAAAATGCTAATTTGATTTAAATTCATAGTGTACTGTATAAGAATGAGGTTGTGTCCTTTGAAATAGATGTGAGCCCTCTGTGGAAGCTGGCTGTGCTCTGGTTTAAAAATCTAAGAGATAACAGCGATGCTTTATAGGCAAGCTTTGCATTTTTGTGCACATTTGGTAAATGTGGTCACTCTGTGAAATATAGTACTAAAACAGTCTGGTGCATTTTCAAACATAAATTTTATTGCAATATTTGCAAAAACATTAATTTAAAAAAATCACAGAATACAAAAATCTGTAGTCACTAGACCTGTGCATAAATTCTGAGGTTGCTTTTACTACGTCATTTGCTAGAAAGTATTTCTTTCACACATACAATTTTGATAAATATTTTACCATGAAACTGTGACTGCATTTTATTTTACTTGCTCATGAAAAACTCGGAGTGAGTTTTCTTTCTAATGAAGGTACTGACTTTTACAAGGAAAAGATTGGTTTTGCAGTGGGAAACTGGATATTTGAAAACAAATATTACTTTGAATATTTGTTTACTAGTCTCCATAGAGTTCTTATACATTCTTATAAAAATAAGATAATATTTTCACTTAAATTCAGTATACTTTAAATATCAGAAATAATAAGAAGAGGTAATTAATACAGGAGACTGGCTATAGGGGCATTTACTATGGATTCAGCAGGCAGCTGCTGGGGTAAAATCCAAAAGGTCTTAACAACCCTGGAATTTGCTGTTTTCAGTGGCAGATTTGGAACTGCCCTATGATAGTCACATCGAGTACATGAATGATCAAGCAATGCAGAGTATTCAAATTCTATGTGTCTTTGGTATTTTCTGTATTCTATATAGTAGCGTTGGTTTGACTTCTGAAAAATCTGTCCAGGAAAAAAAAAATAATTCATCAAGCAATTAACTTATTGGATTAGTGTTAGATGGCTAATTGTTATTTGTGGAGGCTCTTACATTTTTGACTCTCTCTGCAGCAAAATAAAAGGACAAGAAATGAAATGTGAGTGTAGAATAACAAAAATAGCAGGTGGGATTAAAAGAGACACAAGAGACAGAAAAGGAGAAGCTTTCATGGTCCACAGCACCTGAAAGATGCCTGGCTTCACTTGTGGTGGCTGAATAAATTAGACCTGCCTGAGTTAAAGTTATGTGACAGAAATACGTATAGACATTTTGCTGATTACATGGACATCATTTTCTGTTAGACAAATATTTATAGCTAAAATAAATAACCTTTATTTTTAAGACTCATAGGCTGACTCTAGCTATGCAGAAAGACTGATATCTAATGAGTAACTTGTGCAGTACCAATGGCACCAAGTCTAAGGTAGGTGTGACCTGTCATCCACTACATCCTTTATTTTTCTCTACCAACTACAGAGGGAACCAAGTCGATTTAGTTTAGATAAATAGCTTTGACACAGAAGTCAGATGAGTTAAATCCTACCTTCAGAGCAGAAAGACCATGAAATTTTTCTCTCAGACAGGTGAAAGTTGAGGCCTGCCACCCCAGAGAAGGCAAACAGAAAAACAGAAGGTGAATGGCAGCATTGGTAAGCCTGTAACTCTAACACCTCTTTGTTCTTTAGTATCCTGCATTACTGTGCCCCAGCAGGAGGCACAAGGGTGCCTGGATTTTTTTGTCCAACACGTTAGAATGGGTAGATTTACTAGGATATCTCAGAAATCTGAAGTAAAGCTTTTGGCTGAAGGATTATTGACAGTTTCTGTCAATATGCTGAAGTATACTGACTCTGCTCTTAAAAGTTTTAAATCTTTTTTATGGTGGTGTATGTAATTGTTAGGGAACACCTCATGTGAAGTACAGAGAGAGTTCATGATTTAAGTGTGTGAGCCTTGATATGTTACATTCTTTTGTATTACAAATTTGCATGGTTTAAGGAGTATTATTGTCCCTTTTTAAAATAGGTATATATTAGGCAAATAGACTGACTCTGGCTGTATTAAGATAATTTCCCACACTGAATGACAAGTAAAATGATACATATCCAATAGTTTTTGCATTCCTTGCAGCCTTGGCTTCTGTGCTCCAGTGAATCTGAGCATGAAGAGTGATTTAAATAGATACACATTGTTGAGATTTAGGGAAGCCTAAGAAAGGCTTACTTAGAAATATTCACATATAAGTCTCATCTCCTGGGTTGCAGTGCTGCTTTTTGCTTGGAATTTATTATGTCTTTAATTTCATACTATATATTGGTTGTGCTGCAACTTTATCCTATTCAGCTATGGTATCAATCTGTTCTTGAAAAGCTCTGTACATATGAAAGTTCATTGAAATGTAGGAGAATTGAGAAGAATCATTGTTGCATGGCATTATGAGTGTTTAAAGAAAAGTGGAAGAAGAAATGCGCTTCTACTATGCAGTGGGATCAATATTTTTATGAGTTTATGGCAAGCTAGGCTTTCCATAGAGGAAGCTAATCTTAACCCTCTTTTAGATTCCAGTGCCTTATAGGAGCTACATGGTTCTTTTTACACTTAAGCATGTTCCCTTGTGGAAATACCCCCCAAATATAATGCAGACAACTTGTGCTACTTCTGTGTGGAATCCACTGCTCTGCTTCTCCACACAGCAGCTACCAGTCTGGCTTGGCTGTGTTAGGCTTTATCCACATGTACAGCTGGAGAGGTAAACTGCAAACCTGCATGGAGGGGGAAACACTGGTGCTGCCAAGTAAGGTAGTAAGCAATAGATAGCTTTTACCTCTTTCTAATATCCACATACACCAAAATTTAATTATGCTGCAAGGTCACTGAATATTATTATCAACATTGTCCCCATGACTGTACTCCAAAGGCAGGTAATTTTTTAGTTAAAAGAAGCTTGATTATGGGCTTTGGCACCATCAGATGAACAGAGAAGTGATTCTCTTCGTTTTAGTGTCCGTCTCATCTTGTGTGCTTGTTACTTTTAAAAATAATCCTGACAGTATCTGCTTACTTTACATATTGAGGATGAAGTAATTTTTATACTCCTCACAGAGTGTCATTCAGTCTAAAATGATTAATCTTTGCTTGTTTGCCAATTTTTTTCCAGGTTTTGTTCTTCCACCTGTTTGTTTAGTCACTGATAGCTGTTCACTCTCCCAAAGTGTCATCTGACCCAGCAGCTCTGGATTTTTCAAACATCACCATTATTCAACATTATTTTCTTTCACATTTCTAAAGTATTGGTGCTTCAGTGATTTTATTCCTGATTAAAAATAAAAATACCTTTTTATACCAGTTAATCTCTGCTGTTCTTAGGGCATAGTCTTGCTACTTAATTTGGACTTCTCCTCTATTCCATGTTATAGACTTCTGTCTTTTGCTCTTATTTTTAGTCCTGATACCAAGTGAAAACAGGAAACATATTCCGAATGTCCCACCTTGACTCTGTGCATTCAGAATTAGGCCATGAAGATTATACACACTGTACTTGCTATAGTTTTGGATAGAACTTTCCCTTAATCGTTTGTCTTCTGGGATTATTTTTTCCTTCATGTACATGCAAACTGTCAGTTTTCAACAGAATGGAAATTGCTGAATCCAAAAAGGAATTTTTAAGAAATCGCCTTTTTGTGTGACCTTCAACAGACACCTAAATGGGAGAGAGTTATTCTTGTGCATATTCAGGCTTTAGCACCAATAGGTTGTTTGTGATTTTCATAAAGGCAAAAGAAAAACAAGACAGCGATTCCATCAATTTCAAACAACCCTGTTTCTGATGGGCTGGGTGCCAGTGGATCTGCAGCCAGGCACACCAGCAAAGGAGCCCTTCCCTGGTGCTGTGCAGAGGAGTGTGAAATGAATGGGGACCTTCCTTTCTCTGTTAAAACTCTGACACACACTAATGTTTTTTTGAAAAGTGCAGTCCTGACAGCTGTGAAGTCGTGATGCTCCTACTCTCAGCTCCAGAGAAGAGTGTTGGGAAGCGGAGCTTCCCAACATTCATTAGCCAAAAAACTGCTGTCTGAGGAGTACCCTGGTCTTCAGACATGTTTGCAGTGACTGCTGAAGATTGCACTTATTATCTGCAGTATTTGACTGGTAGTGGACTGCATCCACTGGCTCTCTAAACAATCTTCAGTCTGACAGCTGAATAATTCACATTATTTCTACCTCAGCTTCTCGGAAGAGACTTCATTTCTCACAAAAGAAACCTCATAAAAATAAATACAAAAACTTCAAAAGAAAATCTCTAAAGTGTGTAAGATAACGTTTTTGGTTGGGGTTTTTTTGTTTTGTTTTGGGTTTTTTTGCCTTAAGTTACTATTTTAAGAATGTATTCCTGCAAATGTTTAATACATAGAAGAATTGTTCATGGGCTGAAGCAGTTCCAAAAATCCTGGTGGCAGTTAGTATGGGCCTGTAGGTTCTCCAGTGTTCTCCTTAACACTCCCAGACTTTTCAGGCACAATCTCAAAAACCTCTTTATTCACTCTGGGCAATGGTACAGGACCTTCTTCTTTACACAAAAAGTAATGAAAGCTTTCTGGGATGCAATCTACATTTGGAGTAGGGGACATAACAGCCTCTCACAGCCTCTGCCCTAATGTTCATAATAGCAAAACCCAATCTCTGAGCTCTCTAGGGTGCAGCACACAAAGTGTTAGGCCTGTGAGGAGAGCTGGTGTGTGGTGTGTCAACAGTAGTGCCAGGTAACCCACAGAGACACACTGCAGCAGAAGTGAGAATTTCCTGTGTTGCAGCAGTGAAATCGTGTCAAAGGGCTTTTGGGGAACTGGCCAGACGAGCTGAACTTGCGTGTGCTTGCAGCAGGCAGAGGAGAGATGCTGAACACATGGTGCCTGCCATCAGCAGCCCTGTGGTTGCCAAGAATTGCAGCTACACCATTACATAAACCATCACACAGTACACATTGTGCAGCCAGACACAGTGTTTGTGTGTGAATGGCTCTGCGTAGGTGTGTGTGGAAGTTCACACATGTTAACAGGTTCATGTTTTAAATTTAGTACCAAAAGTTGGGCTCTTTTATAGCCTGAGGTTGTCACCAACAGACAGTATTCACTTCTTTTTTGAAATGGAGGGAGAAAAATGGAGGTGCATGCAGCATGATAGAGCAAATTTGTTATGTTAGAGAAGGCTCAAGTACAGATTCTGTGCTATCAAGGCCAAAGAGCAGCTCTTGTTCTCCTACAACACTGGTAGGCATGTCACTGTTTTAACCCTTAGAAAACTGGCTGGCTCACAACAAAATAACAATAGCTCTTTCCAAACCATCTCTGTGAATGTGATAATTTAATTCAAACAGTGTGAGGCAATTAGTCTGTATAAAGAACTTAAAATAGACAAAGCCACTTTTTTTTTTAAAAAAAATCTATTTCTGGCTCATTAGGCACAGAAAAATCCTTTACACTCAGCTTTTTGACTGCACTCCATCAATTCAGCCCAATCAACAGATTTTCTCAATCTAGAAACAAAGCAAAATGAAATAAGGGGAATTAAACAGTGAGTAGATCAGTCATCTCTGCTCAGCTTTCAAGGCTGCTATAAGTGTTTTTATTTCAGTTATGACATGCTGAAAACAATAAGCCACCTGAAAACTATAGTCGTGATTTTAACAGCTGCATTATTTTCAAGAAAATTGAAAATTCCGTTTTTAAAGTACAACTTTATCTGACTCTTTTGTGTGTATGTATTTTCAGGCCTAACTTGCTCTTCTGCTCAGAACTGGAAAAAAGTTTCATTAATTGGTTAAAAAAAGAGGCACTCCTCCCAGCATTGATCCATCCTGGCATGCAGAGGAATAGCCTGGCACGTCAGAGTCAGCAAAATAAGAGTAAAACACCTGCTCCCAGTTGTACTACAAGATTTATTTCAGAAGCTGTTATCTATTATTTTATATAAAGTATATGTTCCTACAGGCCTGGGGGTAGTTTAAAATATTTCATTGTTATGGCTGTTCTGCCACGTGTTTTTTTCAAAAAGGCCAAACAGTGCTAAAGTGGCTGGAAGGACTGATGGAATATATTACCCCACATTTTTATGGCAATGGATGGATTTTCCTTGTCACAGGCAAAGTATGCTTTCTGCATGGCTGGGGACAGTGGCAGATACTTTTAATTAACATTTGAATCTATTATTTATGAGTGCATTCCCTGATGTCTGAATCTGAGGGCAAGCCCTGCTGTGCTTGACATGGTCTCTCACAAGAGGGCTTGGAAGGCCCTCCACCTTACAAGTGGAGAGACCTGAGACTTTCTGCTTGACTGCTCCTACCTGTCAGGCAAGGACAAGCATTCAGGGACTAAAGATTTCCCAGTTCTCAGTGTCCTTGCCCCAAACATTGTTTTCAAAGGAGAATCGTGTGTTAGCTCACTGCTAGCTCCCAAACTTGCAGATGTTAACAGAAGACCTCGTTGTTAAGGCAGGCCCTTTTGACACCAGGAGCAGCCTGAGGCTGTGAGTTTCTGACAAGCTGCTCAACCAGCACATCATGCTTGGGGTGACAGGTTCAGCCAGGAAGAGTGAAAACCACTTGAGTTGTTCCAGTTCCTCCAAGATAGACCCACCAACAGCATCAGTTCTCCTGACTTGGTGGCACTGACAGGGCTGGAAAATCTATTGATGCAGACACTCAGAAGACAGCTCTCTCCACACACAGCTTCCCTCCTACACAATGAAGGAGAAGGCCATTACAGCTGTTTGGACCTGAATTTTTAATCCTGAATAATGATGAGAGTCAGGCATATATTAAGCACATGGCAAATAATCTGCATTTTAATCTACATTTTCCCAACAAATTTACAAATTACTTTGTGTTGCAAGTATTTAAAAATGTTTTTTAAGAAGTATACTTAATGCCACAGGGTTTACATTTAAAAAGTCTTTCTGTAATTTATTTCTGTTCTCTTATTCTGTTTTCTATAGCAGAGCAATAGTTGTCTCTCTATGCATCTGGGATATTGTTCTGGTGTTTTACCATCACTGAAGAACTGCTTGAAGATGGTAGTATGTGGCTTTTAGGCACAGAATTCAAAAACACATGTGAGACTAATGTGACTGCTACAAAACAGTGAACTATGAAATGATGTGGTAGATTTGCACGACCAAAGGAAAGGTCAAAGTGCTTACAAAATTACTTATTACCCTACCCATGCTACCAAGTATCTTATTTGATTGATGCCATTAAAATAAATGTAAATATAAAAAGTGAGGGGATTGTTTAACAGAAATAAACTGGAGCAGTTGAATATAAATTGCAACTTATTTTTTATAGGAAATGCAAAGCTTTTTTCCCAACCTTAAGAATTAGACACAGTCTTGTCCATCAATGGCTATTTTGTGCAGTCCTCGCGTAGGCAGCTCAATTTGCACAATGTTGTTTCCTGTAGACAAGCAGACTGGCTCTGGATTTAAATGCATGTAGGCATTCAAGGTCATGTAGACTCTTACAGTTCAAATTTTGGAACAGGTATTGCAGTTCTCAGAAAGGAATTGCACCTTTCCATGGACTTTTTATGTTATGAGTCACCAACTGAAGCAACTTCTGGAAAATACACAAGAAGCTTCCACCCATCAGCAGTGGTCTTTATTCAAGGTTTGCAACAAAGTATACTTTTTTGACTTCTAAAGGCAATTTTTTGTCAATTTATGGATGATGATTTAATGTAATTTGTGATATTTGTTTTTGGGAAGGGTGACTTGAAGAGGCATGGACCTGTTTCCTTCCTATTAATTAATCTCAGAGGTTTGTCTATAAAAATTAAAAGCTATAAAAAAAACCCAACAATTTTTTCCAAGTTACAGGAGTGGTTGTAATTATTCTATCAATAATCAACAGAAATGTAACTTCTGGATTTCACATAATCAATATACATGTGATTTTGACTGCTGGGTTACTAAAAAGTGTTTTGCTGTTTACTTTTTATTGTGTTGATTGATAAACTGTACCTATGATCATAAAATAAATTAACTTTTCTCAAAACCAGCTTTCAATTCTGTTGTCCTGTAGTCAACAAAAATTGGCTGAAAAGTACAAAGGGAAGAGAAGAAAGCAATTATAGAAATAAAAAAGAGCTGTTCTTGAGAAGTAACATTTATAAGTCACAAAAGCTGTATGATTTCATATCCAAATAGCTGGTTGCCATTAGTCTTTTCCTTAGGGTAAACTGCTCCATTTAGAATCACTATTTTACTGAAAAATTATCTTAAAAAATTTAATTCAGCATACTGAATTTGTTCTTTCCAAGCGACTGTCTTTCCACCAGCTTTAATGACCCTGAAATTAAAGGGCTCAAACTTGTATTCAGCTATGGGGCATTAAGTTACCCTGCACAGGTCTTCAAAACTCAGCTCTGAGTTCTCAGTTGCTGTCATATGTAGTATTCAAGCAGAGTCTGTCCATGTACTAGTGTGTAGCTTTATTCGTGGAAAGAGTTTGATATAAACTATTTCTAAATGTCAAAACTTCTTAGATAAATCTAAGAATACTTGCAGGTTTTTCTGTCCAAGAAGGTCAACTAGGTCTAAAATGTTAGGTCCTTTTGGTATCTAAAGGAGGATATTTGTTTGTTTCCCTTTCTTATTCCAAGAGTTCAATTACTTTTCATTACCAGTGGAGTTGTAATGGTCTGAAGATAAAGCTGAAATATTTCACATGATGAACTATTGGACTGTGAGCAGAAATTGAACCATCACATAAGAATCTGGTTGCTCCTGGTCCGTGCTTGTACTGTAGCAATTCAGAGGTAAATTTGCCTCATGCCAATTAGACATGCCTCATTCATTCTCTTCTTCAGTCTCTTATGTCTTTGTATTAAATTCAATCTTGTCACCTAAATTCAGAATAACACTTAATGATTGGTGCTAATCATTTATACCACTATCAAGGCCATTGCTCAGGAATCTGTACATAGCAAAAGACAGTTATTGCTGTCTTCAAAATATTTAATGGTTATGGTCATAAGCAATTGGAAATTACTAGTTTGAGGACTTCTGTCCCCTAGATGTTTAATAAACCAGAATAGAAACTTATGTTATTCAAACAAGACTGAATTAAACAAATCTGAACAAGCCTTCAGAAACTTGTGTAAAATAAACACATTTATTTACAAAATGTTAGACAAATAAAACACAATTCTGTCGTCTTTGCTTGCTGATTGCCTTTTGCAGTCCTGAAAACAATGATATTCTTAATTAAATACAGTACTTCCCTTATAAGACTTAAAAAGTCTCGAACTTGTTAAGTTCAAGTGCTTATTTAGAGAGGATGTTGGTTTTTCTAAAATCCCCATTCTTCATGTCAGGAATGTTTTACAGATAGGTAAAATTGTTACTTTCTTGAATTAAAGTTTTAACAGTAAAGTAAAATATGAAGAATACTTCAAAAGTCTTTGAGAATTTTATTAACAGATATGTTTTCATTAATATGTAGTGGCATAAGATTAAATTCAAAGTTCTAAAGTAAAATATATGCTTCTGCAGATACAATAAGATAAAAAATATAGCATTTTAAAACTGCTAAAAATCCCTCGACATGTTGCTACCTTCTCTGTGCTTTGATTATTCTTTCAAACATGGTGCTTATTCACTTTATTTCAGCTGTAAGGCTTCTACCTTGATGTCTGGCTCTCTTAAGAATCCATTAAAAGTTCATTAATTCCATTAAAACATGCAAAATAATACAACTTCCAGGAAGAAGATCCACATAGCCAAAGAGCCACAGAACTCACTGCAAGAATACTGATAAATAAAACATCAGTTAATTACAGTTTAAGGCTAAATCCTTGGCTGGTGGAAGTGGGCAGTCACTGTCTACAGCAGAGCCCAGATGCACCAGTCGACTGCCAGCTTCAAGTTCCAAGTCATGGCAAGTTGCTTTGTCTCTCCCTAAAGCAAAATATTGTCTATCTCAATAGTATTTCATTATAATTCTTACACATCACTAGAAAAGTTACATTTTCAAAGACAATATGTTGATTTTTGAATCCACTCCAAGTATATACATTTGAAAGCAGATTTCTCTGAACAGTTAAAAGAAACCTTGGTTCAAATAATTGCATAATATGAAAAAAAAGTCACAAAAGTGCATATATATATGAATATAGGTATACACGCACAAGGAAGCCACACTGCCACTTGCAGCGCAGCCAGCTGCCGCTATAAGGCATTTATTGCTGTAGATACAGGCCTGTGTTGGGTCACAGGGTGTATTTACATGAATGTAAACTTTATCCCTTGGTTACAGAGACCCCACGGGAAGTCTTCATATTAGGGAAAGGCATAAGGCCCAGAACTGCCTGGAAGCGGCGCTTCGTTTTGGGACCGGCCTCACTGAAATTGCAGAATTAAAGTTTTACTGCAAAAAGAAGAAACTATTTTGCACCCAACTGGTAGCTAAGTTAGTATATCAACTTTATGGACTTTGGAAGAGCAGGTATTGAATGATTTTTTTCTGTTTTCCACTAAGTTAATTTGGCAGAAACAATATCACATTTCCCATTAGCTTCTAGAATTCTGAAGTGGCCAAACCTTGAATCACAACTGAACACACTGAAAGGCATCAGCACTAGGAGTAAAACGTTTACTTCCAGCTCCTAGAAATCCATCTCAATGACATTTCTTCAGCAAGTGAAGAGTTATATTTTTAACTGCAAGCATGGTCTCTGTACAGGTTGGTTTGATCAGTGTTTCGGGAAGCAAAAATCCAAAATGACCGGTGTCACGCAGCTCGAATGCAAATGCATATGGGATGCCATTTTTGTAGGCCCAGTCCATAGAGCTGCCAGAACTCACATCTGAAAGAGGCAATTCAGAAAAGGATTAAAAAATGTTAAATGCAGGTCATGCTGAAATCACCAGAGGGTTCTTCTGGCATGTTGTCTCTAGGACTCAGTGAGTATACTTGCAGCTCCAGCTGTTTCTTGCCGTGATCCTGAACACCCTTCAGAGAATAGCATGAGCACCCAGGACCTGGTGAAATGTGCTCAGCACAATATGGATTAGACCCTTCATTTTCATAGGAAAAAGCATTGAAACTGTTTTGTCTAAAGCAAAACTTCAGTAAAAGAGAGTATCTAGAATAAAGCCTCAAACTATTCTTGTCTCCTTGTGAGCACAATCTGAAGCTTTCCTTCCACAAAGATCTCCCAGCTGGACTGGAGAGCTCTGCATGCTCCTAGGTTTAAATTGCATTTTTTTAGGCAATTCATTTGCAGTGAGAAGGGGGAAAGTTGATAAAGTAATCTGCCAACTTCTTTTTAAAATGCTTTTAAAATTCTTTTCACTTGTCTTGCTTTCTCACCATTTCCTCACAGCATGAAAGTGTTTGCATAGGTGGTGTCTAATATTAACAAACCTTCCTGAGGAAGTCTGCTGCTTATGCTTTTGTTATCTCCCTATGTTAATTACCCAGGAGACACTTTTTTATACAGATAAGTCTCTCATGTGGCCTGCTGTAATCTGTGAAATTCTGATATTATTTCGCACTGCTGCTCCTTTGACATAGTGACTGACTGCAGTGTAATGAGCACAAGATGATGACTATGCTATGAGATAGAGGCCCATCATAAGTGAAACTGTAGCTGAAACACAGCAGTGGCAGAGGAGATGCAAGAGGTTACTTGTGAAAAGTCTTTATCTTTTCACTTTTTCAATGTCTGTTATCATTAGCCACAGCATTCAGACCTCAGGGTTTCAGTAAAGAAAAAAAGTTTCTTGTTAAAACCTGTTGAAATTCTTTTTCTTTTACCTTTCTGACAAATGCTGTTACAACTTAGTAGTGGATTTGCAGTATCTAATGAAGATGTGGTTTTAAGACCTTAGCTTTTCTTTTTAAAAAAACCCATAGTTTTATATGGTATGAATATGTTATTTGCTGGCTTTTGACTCTCAAGTGCATTGCATTTTAACCTCTTTATTGCATCAGCTGAGTTAATCTTACTGCAATCGACTGACTGAACCTGTTGCAAAACTTTCTTCTGCCTTCCTTACAACCCAAAACCGAAACAAAGTTCACTTTAAATAGTGTTTGCATTCTTTGTTATAATTAGGGTATTCTCCTTCTTACTGTAGGAAGGTCAAAGTCACAAACCTGCAGAGGGAAACTTACACAAAGTGCTGGATGCAGGACCATATCTGTATCTTACACCATAGGCTGACTGAAGAGCATTAACAGCATTATAGGCTGCTGATTCCTGGGGAGGAGAAAAAAAATCAAATACATAAATTAGACTTTGAATTAAATACTGTGCTGTGGTTGGAACCTGAGTCAATGGATCATTGACCTCCAGCACAATGCTGTGTTCCATGAGTCTAAGTGGCAGCTAAGTTAAAATTATTGTAAAGGATAAATGCATTATTTATCTTTAATGACAGCAATTCCCTAAAAAACTTGCTTTGGTATTTTCATGGCATAAAAGAGCTCACTGCACCATGAATGATCAGACATTAAGTATTTGTAATTATAGGTATATATGTCAATTTAGCGGCATGACAAATTTTGGTGACACTTAAGACCATGAGAGAAAATAGATCTCTTTTTAATGCAGATTAAAAGCCGTGCATGCATTTTCTGAAGATGAATTTCCCAGTTCACTAAACCTTGTCTCTGCTAGGCTTGTGAAGGAGGAATGATGTCTTGTTGACACTCACAGTGGTTCAGTGAGCAGAGTGGTAAGAAGGAGGGAGACAAGTTCCACTCCTGAATCTCTGATCAGCAGGTAAATGTTCACTGCTGGTCTAACTTTCTCTGGGTCCTGATGATGAGAGCTCTTGGAGAGCTTGGAGAGCTCTTTCCACTATTTCAGAAATGTGATTTCAGTCCTGTACAGGGAAAATCAGTGCCAACATTGCAACAGCTTGCAGCTGAAAGGCTGTTTAGGTGGTTCATGGTTCATCCTGTGAAACTGTGAGCAGAAGGCCTGGCCCATGGAAAATTCTGAGAGTCACATACGGATAGTGCATGGAAACACACGAAAGGATGCACATATTCAAAAGGAAAAGGAATATTACCCCAAAGAAAAAGATATTGGCAAATATACAGTGAAGGCTGGGAAAACACAGTCATCTCTCTACAGAGAACAGGAAATTATTATCTTTGGAGCTAGAAACTTTGGACTTTGAACGACTGCTTGAAGCTGCAATGGTTGTTTTAGTTGTTTTATTTCCTTGAATGGAAGGTTTGTTTGGTTTATGCTAGTTTTCATGAACTCAGCCCTTACCTTGTTATTCATCAGGCACTAAATGAATACACGGGGGAAGGATTACTCTATATTTGCCTTTCCATTTATGTTTTTCCTAATCTTCCACTTGTTTGCCCTTGTCGGGAGTTGGGATTCTGACTTAATCATTGCTCTGACCCATACAGGCTTCGTCTGTCCGAGCAGCCAGAGAAAACGGCTTTAAATGTCATTCCAGAAACAAAAATAAGTTCATTTTCACTTCCTGATGTGCAGGGAGGGCTTTAGAGAGTTTATTTTACACAGTAACTCCTCTTAGCAAATGAAAGAGCACATTTTTACTCCATTACAAAAATTTGTTTGGCACAACCAGAATTTTTCTTTGTTTAGCAGAAGGACAGTGATGCTGACCTTTTCAGCTTGACCTCTTGCCACCTCCACAAGAGAGTGTGTGGAGGCAAGGAATGCTTAACTCATTGTTGCTGGAACTTCTGCAGGGCTGGGATGTAGTTGTCAGCCAGTGTCAGGGGTGACCCTTGAAGCTGGGATGGCCTGACAAGAGGCCTGATGCCAAGGGAGCAGGAGACAGGGCTCAGCTGGGGGAGCTGAGAGGGGTGGAGAACAAAGTCCTGATAAATGCCCCATGGCAAGGAGAACATAGCCACAAACCAGAAGACTCCCTGTGCATGAGCACTGTACAGCAATGAGACAACTGATAATCTTGTTGAAATCTTTGGAAGAAATAGTTTGGCAATGCCCATTTAAAATCAGCACAAAGTAATGGGTTCTGTGCAGAGGCAGAAACTACCTGGAGGTCAGACCAGGAGCACCCCAAGTCCATGTCCACCGTGTGGGCATGCATCCCTGGGCACTGTGAACTTGAAGCTCTTAGCCTTGAGGAATGCAGCTGGCTTCCTCTGTTAGGGCCACGTGCCCAAAAAAGGGACAGTTCTCAACTGCATCATACTGTGCAGGTTGGATCCTGAATAAATCCAGGCAACCAGTCTTTGAACACCCTCAAGGAGAAAATGCCACAAAAAATTAACAGAATTTTGCAAAGATGTACACAAACTCAGTCATGCCATATAAGTTCACTGCAAACACTAAGGCAAATGACAGTACAGGAAGAAAAAGAATGAAAATCAGGTGAAATTTACAACTCTTGAGATGGATGTGTGTTTCTGCTGTTTTTTTCTGCTGTTTTCTTCAATCTAAAAGAGTACTTTATTTTAAGCATCTTAAAAGAACAGATTTCAGGAGAGTGTTAATAAGAGAGTTGTGCCTAAATTAGAACAGAATATGCATGTTGTGATCAGTACACAGCTCTCCAGTTTCAAAGCAGCTCTGAATAATTGAACACTTTAATTGAAATGGTAACTGACAGCTCCCTAGAATGATCTGACCCAGACAGAAACAGCCTTTCTTCTGCTCAGAATTAATCATAGCCCACTGTTAGCACCAGAAGCTATTTATCTGCTATGCATGTGGGGTCTTACTGTTATCCACCATACACAGCCTGTGTAGACCAACAATGCTTGTTCCATCAGTGTCAGGAAACAGATCTATCACTTTCCAGCTCACTGCAATTTCCAAGAGAACCAGAGAAATCTGAAACCTCAGCCTAGGTCATCATTTTTGAGACTTCAAATAATAAAAACTATACATTTATGAGCCACCAGGTGATGGAGCCTTTGGCTGTAGGCAAGCATTAAAACACACAAATAAATAACCAACAAGTATTCCCTTAATTTTCTCTATGATCCCTATAATGAGCTTTATAAATATCAGGAAATTACTTTAGTTTCCTATTTCAACCTCACGCTTGTTTTTGACCGACTGCAATGAAAAAAAGTATGAAGTTCGAATACTGCCAACATATTTTAATTGGTATTTGGCTTCCATTTGTCCATGGGAGTTGTTTAAAATATTGTCTTTTTTTGTTCCTTTATGTCTGTGCTCCACTCCCTCTGATGATAAGCCTGATCAAAGGCCTTGCAAACCTGAGGAACACCTGCTAAACATAAAAAACTGGGATCCTTTGGTCTAAAAGCAATGGGTGGAAAGGCAGAATGTGTATGAGCTGAGAGGTGGTTACACCCCATCTCAGAATGGAATTAGCCCTTAAGCAACAAGAACAACAAAATATACCAGTGTGTGTGAAAACTCTCAGATAAATCTTCCTTCTTACAATGAATTTCCCATCTATTGCCTTATATTACTCTGGATATTTTAGTCAGATACTTGCAGAGTAGTTGCTGATTCTTCCTAACTCTACATCTTTACCTTCTTCTCTGTTGTCCGTTCTTAAAAAAAATATGCTTGCACCTGCTGATCTTCGAAGGAATGAGAACCTATGACTTTAAATTCCCAGTCTATGTTTTTTTGCTAACGAAATAGTCATCAATTCACTTGGGGAACTCCTTTCTCCTTGTCATTCCCCAAAATAGTGTGAAGGCAGAATAAAAAAAAAAAATCATAAATGTATCCACAGTCATTACAGGTTTCAGTGGTCAGTCCCCACTAGTCTCATAGTTTAGCTCCTCTGGCTGCTTAGTTAACTTCTAATTTGCTCTGTTTTGCAGGAATGGCATCAGGAAGAAGACTGTCTAGCAGCTACTGAAATTAAGTATCTCAACAGAAATAAACCTACAAAGAGAGTTTAGTTTTACGGAGTCCTGGCTGCTCAGCCTCCTGAGGGAACAGCTGAGTGAAACTTCATTGAAGCCCCAGGGACTGACAACATCATTTATTCTGTACAGGATAAATGTAAGGTGTAGTTATGCTTCTTTGGAGAAAACCAGCTTAAACCAGCGAGTTAAAAGTCACTGCAACTTTCAAGGTCAAAATGGGAGATAAATGGAAAATGTAATTTTACTCAGGACTGAAGATGAAAGAGGCTTGCAAATGGTTGGTGCAATGTGGGTCTGTGAGCAGGAGCAAACAGAGAGCAAAGCTTAGCCACATATCCCTCAGAGAATAAGCCATAAGGGGGGTTTTATGAACAGGAGGCTGGCTAAAACAGACCTCAGACTGCAAGCAGAGGGAATAGATCTGCATTTGGATGAGCATGGAATACATGAAATGTACTCATCTATGAATCAATAGGCTTACATCAAAAAATGTACTCTTACTAGTTGGGTTTTTTTTTAATATACAGAAGCTCCTGGTTTTAATTATCTGCTTGTCTGAAAGGGTTAAAACCACTATGTCTGACCTGGATGATACACAGTGCAATTGAAGCTTTAATTCTGGTGAAATCTAAGAGATGCCTCCTTGAACTGATACACATAAAGTTTCAATTTTATTTTGTTCATAACATCGAATATGCTATGTCTTGTGCTCCCAGTGTTTAAGTACTGAGCTTTCAGAGACAGAATTTCAGCTAGATGCCTAAGGACCTAACTACATAATTCCCATTACAGTTAATTAAATAAAATGATAACAACTATAATTAAAACTTAGGGACTTATCCTATAAAGTAATTTAAAGGGACTCATGGATGAAAGGCATGATACCATTTTAATCAAATTACCCCTGACTCATGGTGAGTGAAGGTTATATAACCAGAAATGTGATTGCAAGTGGATCCAGAATAATTACTGCTCAATATTATATATGTGCAAAGTATTGAAGAAACAAGTCTCCTCTTAAGACAAAATGTACGAAAAAATATACAGAGGAACACATTCACCAAGTTTTAATGTACTTACCACACAGTTGAAGTTAGGAATGGTTGCATATTTGTAGGAGTAAGGGTACAGCAGCATCTGTGCATATGCATGGAAGGACAAATAGGCTTTTATTTGTTTCCGGTGTTTGCGAAGAAAATGAGCAACAGCCTTTACTTCAGGCTCAGACTCAGGAAAAGGACCACAATAAGTGTCATCACATGGGTGTAATGAAGCTCCTTCATCTAGAGGTTGAAAGAGAAAATTGGTGGTGAACACTTACAGAGAAATTCCAAGGGTCAGCTTCTGCCTCAACCTCTTTTGGCTCATGTGCAAAAGCGTGAAAAGCAATAAACAAATTTGATTGCTTTCTTGTGCCTGATGGGCATGAGCCTGGGGGACCTCAGTGCAGCAATCTGCTTGTTCATCTCCTAGACACACCAAGCTCCCAACTGGCCAACTGCACACGATTCTCCCCAGAGGATGCATTCTTTTTAACTGAAAAAGGAGAACCTGACTTCATTGCATTTTCTTCCCTGGCTTTTTGTGTCAGCCGCACCTTTTATGACAGCGTTGCAGTATTAAAACTATTGATGGGTCTCAGTTGGTCTATTTGAAATCAGAGAACTATACCTCTTTCATTAGTCACCCCCAGGACAAATCTAGCCTTTTACAGCTTTTAATGTATTACCTACTACAGTGGTGGTTACAATGGTAGGTAGACAACCTCAACAGGGATTATCTAAAAAACATAACAGCTCCTGACTGCTGCCTATTTTCACCCCTGCAAACCTAATGGAAAGGAAAAAATAAAAGTCACATGGGATGAGTGCTCAGTCAGCTAAAATAGAAATCACCTCAGTTTGCACAGGGCCTAACTTTGCTTCAAGTTTGGGGCAGGGGTTGAGTTTGAGGATGTCTTTATGTCAACCTGCTCAGGGGGGCAGCAAGCTGCACAAGAGTAGCCTACATATAATATCCCATGAGGTACTGAAAGATGATACTTAGAAAAGGAGATGTGGTGGTGGCTCGTTTATAATTTAGCAATTCTGGATCTAAGCCATCATCTCATTTACAGCTTAGGGTCTGGCCCTAAAAGAACAATATTTATGCAAATCTACTCTGCTCTTATATCTGCTGCAATTTCAAAATACCAGATGTTTTACATTGACCTGCAGAATAATAATAGTTTGTTTGCAAACTTCCCTGAAGCCATCAGGGACTTACAGCAACAGTGTTTTATTAGCTTTCCTTTGTATAGTAAATACTGCCACCTTCAATTAATAAGAAAAGAGCCGTGTGTGAGAAGGCATAATGATATCAACTAAAATAGGGTTATGCAATCAACCTAATGCCAAAAAAAAAGAAAAAAAAAAAAAGGAGTGGAAGAATTTCATGCTGCAGTTTCATTTGTATGATGGAAATTGAGGCTACCATTCAATGGCCACAGGTGGGGATTTCAAAAATATTAGTGCTTGGATCATGGTGGATATGGAAGGGTTATAGGGAGGGCAGATGGTCTTCTCCATGCAGAACAGATGGCCACCAAGTCATCCAAATCCCAAGAGCACTCTGCCTCGATTTCTTTTCAGATAATATAGCGACAGGAGAGATATTTAATAGTCTCCAGAGCCTTTTTGTTGTTGTTGTTTTGCGTAATGGATAATTCGTCTCTTGTTTCAGTGTTGTATACTGAATCTGAATCATGGCAATGGATAACACTATTAATAAACAGGATTCCTACAAGCTAATGGTAAAATGACCCAATGGTAAATAATGGCTCAGTTTAGAGACTTCCAGGGAAGGAAAAAAACTCTCTGAACTGTTCAGCCTATTATGGTGAGCCATGTGCCATCCCAGATGTAGCTAATGCTTTACCTTAAGTGAAGCTGACTAGTAATAAAAAGAGGAGGTTTCCATGGTGGCCTTGACTAATGTAAGGATATGCTCAATTTTCATACTGGAAGTTCTTTTAAAGTAACTCAAGAATGAAAAAAGGGTTGATACAGTATGTATTTCTTTCAAATTTCCAAGTTACAGTCATGAGAAGCAAATGTGTAAAATGTTCCCATGCTGCCTTATTTTTGTACCTGATAGCATACCGAGGGGAGGACAGGTATCCTCTAACATCCATCATGAGACCCAGTGAACAAAGGAAATGTGTGCCAAGACTGATAAAACCAATGCTTTGGTACAGAAGGAAGACTGAGAGGATGAATGAGCTGGAGCATGAAGTTCAAACTGGATTGCAGCTGCTTCTGCCAGTATGGGATACTGTCCTTGGTGAGCACTGGGGTGCACTGGCATTGGGATGTGCTGGAAATTTTAACTCCCACTGTTGCTCTCTTGGGGATTTGGATGCAATGGCTTTAACTAGATTTGCCCTCTGACTTAAATTAATTCTAAGTACCTCATTATTTGCTTTAAAGTTGCTATTATTTCATTATCATTAAACCATTGTTCTAGTTATTGCACATATATGTGCACTGCAAGGAGCATTTCTACCCAGAGTTCTTGCTGCCAATATTCCTGTGGGTCTGTGTGCAATTTGCCTGCACTGTTTTGAGTGCAGGTTGCTGCAACATGAAATCTAGCAGTGATATGCCCCTTTGCTTGGTCCCTAGAGAGTCATAAAGCTTACATCAAAGTCCTACACTAGAAGGGAAGAGGAAAGCAGATGGGATGCTGTGTTATCAGCACTGACTAGCTCACTGCTGATAGTTTTTGGTGGCTTTGCTGAGGCCAGAGTCTGCCATGGAAGCCCCACCGTGAAGTTCAAGCCTGTTTGAAAACTCTTAAGTGCAACTGAACTGAATGAAAAGGTTTTTACAAGCACATGCTGTTTTAAATGTTAAACACACCATGAGTACACAAGCCTCAAAGTGTGATATGATCCAGATTCTTCTCTGACTCATTTAATGTCAGATATTAATGAGAACACCAGGTGACTGGTTAGGGTCATCTGAGTACCAGTCAACCCAGTTCATCAAAGACTTTTTTATTCTACATCAAAATAGACAATCAGACAGACTTGGGGGTCCAAAGCAGGAAGCAGAGCATGTGCTTGTTGGGATGACAAGCAGATTTGAAAGAATTTTTTTTTTTTAAACTTGGGGTGGGTACTTGTCTTTCATGCTCAGTGCAGAGAAGAAATGCAACAAGTAGGAGATTACAACACACAACACGTGAATATTTTCACAGTTTCACTAAGCCTAGAAAAAATAGCTTTTTGAATGAAAAATAGGCAAACATTTTTAGGACTGAATANGCAACAAGTAGGAGATTACAACACACAACACATGTGAGTATTGTCACAGTTTCCCTAAGCCTAGAAAAAATAGCTTTTTGAATGAAAAATAGGCAAACATTTTTAGGACTGAATAAAAAACATGTTTTGATACAGTGGCTAGGGAGCAGGAAGAGGGAGGAGGAACCCAAGAAAAATTAATTAGAACTAGAAAGAAAATGCACTGAGTAATAATTTTTCACTGACAGGTACCCAACATACATCTCTCAACACGCTATAAGAGAACTGATCATTCCAGTTATGCCAATGGCTCTCTTCTGAACAGTAAATGGGTGTCCCCAAAAAACACCTGCAGCTGGGGCTTACACACTTAAGTAAGCAATACTAACAGGGAGGCAGGACTGGTTCATTTTTATGTTATTTTTGCAGCATAAAATTGCCTTCAAGATTTTGATAGCAGCCCTGAGCCTGTCCTCTGTAACAGAGGCTTTCTCAACTAACACAGGCTTTCGGTAAATGCTTTTGCCTCAGTCCTCTCCTTCGAGCAGGTAGAGCTGAAAACAATTTGAAGCAAATTTCACAGGTCCACACTGGATTGAATGTACGCATCTGTTCACATTCACTTTTATCCTTCCAATTCTGAAAACCCTACCTAAAGAATCCAGCTGTTGCATCTAGGCTAGACTGTGCAGGGCTCACCCCTACTGCAGGCAATCAGGGTATTGTGGAAACATCTAGAGACTTCCAGTGGAAGAGGGATGGGCTGAAGGCAGGGCCCTTGCACTATGCAAACACAATGTCTTGTCTTTACAAGCTTGTAATATAAATAAGGAAGGTGGACTAATGCTGGATGAGAAAATAGCTGTACAGAGAACTGAAGGAAGTTTCTTGAGATGGGAGAGCAGGTCAGCAGGTATATATTGCCATATTTAAGTGTTCTTACTTCCTTACAGCAGAACTTTTAGGGGTTGCTTACCCCATGTGAATTGTACTATTTTTCGGTAAGATTTAATAAAATACAATTTTTTCTTGGTGGGCCCATTCCACATTTTCTGGTAGTTATTTCATTACTGATGTGTTCTCTATGCAAAATTCAGGCCAATTTTTATGAAGTACTTAACAGAAGTGCTGGGAGTAAAAAATTGTATCTCCATGCATTTAGAAGCACCTTATTTCTTTATTAAATCACTAATAATAATGACCTTAAGGACATTGAGGCCAGAAAAGTAAGCTTGACATTTCCAAATCTAAAATAATTTCAGAGAAATGGTGAATTGAATGAAATGAAGCTTGAAATGTTTCCTGAAGCTGCAGTCAGGTAAATCTTAAAAAGTAATAGTTCATTCTCAATGCTATGCTTCAAATTATTTATACAATTGCCAAAATACTGAATAGCTGTATGTATGATTTAAAAAAATTAGCCACATTCTCCATGACAAGTTTTTACTTATGATAAGGTCTGTTTTTCTGAGGTTGAGAACTTTTGTTCTTTCAGAAGTTAGTAGGAAGATTTGAGCCTTGGCTTATGGCTCTATGGGAAAAAATCTTCAACTACGGAAAAGAGAGCACAAGAGATGTGATCTAACCTACTTGGATAATTACCTCTGTTGGATAATTAAATACAGGGTAATCTGAACTGGGGGACCAAAGTATCTCTGTACTTACCACACCATTTCACTTTCCAGTTGCGATTAGCATCAACACCATGACAGTGAAACCTCATGTTCTTTGATCTTGTTTTTCTCCAAAATCGATCCTAGCATAAGTTACAAAATATTTAAATAGCAATCTTTAAATATTTAGATATTTTGGCAAAAATCTGTACACATAACAAATTAACCCCGGTATACATATTCAGTATTCTGTTTCAAGTGGAGTAATTTACTTCCATTTTGCAAGGCACAAAGTGATGGACCAGATTTATGCAGAGTCACCTTTGAATAATGTAATAATCATTTGCTCTTTCTTGTCTGAATAACTTTTTGAATAATACTACTGCCATTACTTACATTTGTCCAGCTGAAATGGTATCCATCCACATTAAATACAGGCATGATATAGAAATACAGCTGAGTTAGCATCCTTCTCATGTCAGGATCAGTCTGGTATGTCTGAAGAGCCTAAAGCAGAAAAGTCAAAGAAAATAGTTTCCATAATAAAAATAATTTCCTAATTACGTATTGTGATGGACTATGCCAGTCACGAGACATTTGGCAGTACAGTGGTCTGTTCTCATGGCAGCACAGACATCCTTCTAGCTGTGCCCAAAAGGCTGACATCTTCCTGCAAATGGGATTCAGTGTGTGAACATGTGAAAAAGGTGTTCTAAAGACCCTATTCTCTCTGCTTCTCAGTTGCTTTCAATACTCAAGAAAATACAACTCATACTACAGAGAAGCAAATGCATGGAAAGTTTTTCCTGAAGTGAGCTGAAAGTCAGTGGAATAGATTCTTATTTGAAGAAATGGGTTTAGCTCCTCTAAAAAGTGGAGCCCTGTTGTTTCCACCAGGTGATTTGGTAAGGTCTTGAAACATTTAAGGCTCACATTAACAGCACAGCTTTTGTTTGTATTCAAAGTAGCTTACTATATGCATAATTATCAATATAGGCAGTTTATTCCTTTACAATTTAGACACTGCTCCAATTTTGGAGAACTTTTAGTATATAGGTTAGTAGAAGAAGTCTAGGTAGGGAAAGTTTTTTGGTTTTTTATCCATTCTGCATCTTAGAAAAATGCAGCAAAACCAGAGGCTCCTCAGCAGATCTATTTGCTAGTGCCCTAGATGCTCCTTTACTCATTCCAGGAAGCTTATACTCCACATTCTTTTGCAAATACTGTCCCTTGACATAGCTGGGCATCAAATTTGCATCCTTCAAAGTTTAAGTCTTGATTTTATAAGGTGAGGAATCCAGTGCTTCATGTGGCATGTGGCAAGCATATCACACTGACGCTGGGTTCAGAGGGATGCCTGAGCCTGGCTCCTCTCCTCCTGCTACTGTGATTACAGCCTTCTGCTCTGCAGTATTTCTGGCCCTTCAAATCTGAAGAGTAGCATGTGTTTGGGGAGCAAAGGGAAACATTTGCTCTGAAATAAACTAAGCTAAATGCTTTTCGATTGACAAATGCTTGGGAGCAGTGTGAAGTACAGGAATTCAATACTTCTGGGCTCCTAACTATGCAGCTGTTGGAATTACTGATGCTGCCATGGGAGCTGATGGATGCTTTGTGTGGAACACCTGTAAGAAATAACCATACATTTGGACATGTCTGGGGCTGAAATTCACTCATGGAGGAGTATGACATTTTTTTCTTTACTAAGGGGATTAGTGGGACTTCTAAATCCTTCTTCTACATGGTTCATTAACCGTCCCTCTGTTGTGCAGTGCTTTCTCCTTAGCCAGCTTCATCTCACCCTCCCTGAAGTGCTCTGCACGTGCAAGTCCTCCAGCCTCACTGTCAGATCCAAAGCAGCACATTATCCTTGTGAAAAGCCAAGTGCTACTCCACACTGAGCTCTTCTGTTTCAGCCAGGCAAGAGGGGACAGTGAGAAATAGAAGGCAGAGGGGCAAAGCACAGAATGAAATGAGACTTAGGCAGCAGCTGGAACAGGGTGGTGTGGAGCAATGCACGTTAGGATGAGATCCTGAAAGAGGTATTTGGAGGGGAAGAGAGAATGACAGTGTGCTTGTGAGGGGAATCTTGATGGACTGCCCAAGAGAAAGCCCCAGCCAAAGAGGAGGTCTTGGGTTCCCTGGTCTATTTGCGAGGAAACCCCCCAAAATTCTTAGCTGGTATTTCATTTAAATTTTATTTACTTGTATTAAAAAGCCATATCAAGTCTTGGATAAGATTTGGATAAAAAAATTGGTGTTCAGGGAACTGCAGAAAGATTAGTGTTGTCAAAACATTGTTTTGTCAAATCAATGGTTACTCAGAAATAATGACCATGAAAATAAGGACTGTGTGTCATTGCTATTTGAGATGCAGAGAACAAGTATTGAAGAAAAGAGGGCACTATGTGCATTAGGCTGGCCCTGCACTTAAATCTGCACAGGATTAGGAGCCTATATGGTGAGTATGGATGTTAAACTGGTAAAACTGCTCTTACAGTTGGAAACAGAACCAACCCATGCTTCAAAATGTGAGCCAAGGAATTCAGGGAGAAGCCATTTAGCTGAGGAGGAAATAAAGCACTACACACCACTTCCTTGATTTCTTACTGCTTTTCTGTTTTTAGACAGTGTAAGCAAATCAAGCTCAGGTTGTGTCCCCATGGTGGGTATTTACATACCAGTGATGATGAAATTGGCATATATGTTTGTATCTGTACTTTGTATGCCATTCTTTTGCTGTCAGTTACATCTGTAATTATGCATTTTGTTACACTGGGTTATAGACTATATTTTAAACTGCAATGCTGTAAGACTAAACTCTTTAGAACACCTTAAAAATCATCCCCTTAAAATAACTACAGATAATTAATTAATGTAAGCTAATACACTGCTTAAAATTCCATGAATGAATTTTGCATATTTTTCAAAACCTTTCCAAATTTGCAAAAAGTGGCAAAATGAAAATATTTGAATTAGGACTTTTTAATATACAATATGTTTTAAATCCTGTGAAGAATATATTTTCCTTGCTAGGTGAAAACACTGCCATTTAAAAACCTAAACAAAATATAGGCAGCAAAATGCCAAGTTTTATAGTGATTCTATGTTATTTTAATGCCTGTTATCATTGACAAAATACTAGAAGTGACTTTGGAAAGCATTATAGTCCCCTGTAATAATCCTCAAAATTGAAAGTCTTAACGTTGGTTTAGAGCCAAATATGTGATTCAATTCTGTTCTTTAAAGAATATATGGATTTTTTTAATAACTTTGTTACCCTTTTAGAGTAGTATTTAATTAAGAATACAGTGGATCTAGAGTGGCTTTCTTCTTTGAAAGCAAGCAGATAGTGGAAGTGAGATCATAGTCACCCTTTCTGCTGAAAATACAAAAATATTTTTATTTGATGTGTGTAATCAGGCAGCACAGGCAGTATAATCTTTGGCAATGAGCCTTACAGTTACCAAGGTGCGTCCCTGCTGGAGCAGAGCCCACAACTGCTCTTTGTGAGGTGACTCTCAGGTGCTCCCAACACTGGTGGTGTGAACCCCCTCCCAACACTCGCTCCGGCAGTGCTCAGACGTGTTCTCTCTGCTGTGACACGAGCGAGGCAAGTGGAAACCATCAGTGAGTTAATTGCATTGTAGTTTGCAGAGAGCTCTCAGAGTATGGGTGGATTCTGCTTCCCCATCGTGCAATCAATAGCAGCTTTGCTGCTGAATGTGCAGAGAGCCAGACCGGCCCAGTAAACGCTGAATCGTGTTATTAGTGAGGGAACAGATGATGGAGGAACACTGCCAACACCGTGCAAGCAATCTGCCTGGGGGTGGGCAAAGGACCAGTGATTAATGGGATGGGGCTCGATCATCTGCATCAGCTGAGTGATGGTGGTTGCTAGAGCTGCAGCAGCTTAGGCTGGCTGAGGATATGGGCCATAGGAAATTTAATTTAGGGGACGAAGTAAACAAAAGAGCTATATTGTAGACTGCCAAGGCAATAAAGGCAAGAGTGTAAAATGGATTTAGGATGCAGTTAGGCTTTTCATAAAATCGGGATTGACTGAGAAGGACAAAGCAAGGAGACAGGATTGGGAGAAACTCTGAAATCCCAGTTGAGCTTAATAAGGATTTGCCATCCCACAATTAATTATTATTAAATTTAAGGTAACAATCAGCTTTTGCTGTTTCTGATTTTGAATTAAACAATCATACTGAATTAAACAGTTACTATTTTAGCACAAGGAATTGACTGCATTTACTGCTCTGCCAGAAATTGCACAAAACTACTGCTGGCAAACCAGGATTAACTCTTCAGTGACATTATTAAGAAATCAGTGAAAACATCTTTTCTGACAGTAACACGCAATATTTTACTTTTACCTACACATGTTACACTTTAGCAGGCTGACACTATGATCTGCCATTCAGGCCTTCATTGCCACTTTATCAGTTTGGTAGGTTAGTAATTAGCTCGGTCTCTGCTCTTGGAAACAGTACAGCTTTTTATCTCCATTTTCCCTTTTACTGCTAGTGTCCTGCTTTGGCATTCAAATCACAAGCAGAGTGGTAAGCTCATTATTAAGGCTAAGATACAGCGAGTATTTAAAAACAAATGGCTTAAAACAAAGGGTCAAAAAGGTTTCAAGGCTGAAGCTTGAACTGTGTCTGATTAATCTTCTTTTTTTTTTTTGTTTAATACTTAGCAAAACCTTCCTTCCTCTTTGAAAGCATTTACCGCGGGAGAAACCCAGAAACAACTGAGAAAGAGGACTGTGCTGCAAATACTCTCAACACCCATAAAAAGAGTCTGACAAGAAGGATCTGCAGAATCCCAAAGACTTGGTTATGTAGCTCCTTAAGGATGAAAATGGAAAATATGCTGGAGCCCAGAGGAGGCAGAGGGATGATGGTGTGATTGAAATGTTATAGAAGCAAACAGCCATCCAGGAATCTTGTGCAAGGCTGGGGCCACTCAAGCAAGGGCAGGATCTTGTGGGAAAGAAGATGCATAATTACACAGATCTTAGTAGAAACTGGAGAGACAACTTCTTGGTCCCACTCAGAGAGGCAGTACAAAAAGAAAAAAGAAAAACCTCTTAGATGCCAAACAAGTCAAGGACTCTCTATCTGGGAAAAAAAAGACCTGAGTTATTCTGAAGCACTGTGAATGCTTTGAAAGGAGCAACAAAAATTTCTTTACTAGTAATTGTATGAAATTAGTGCCCACCAAGACATAGGCCTCTGAAAAATGTAATTATTGAATTTTACATCCTAATTGTGTTGCTCCATGGGAGTACATATTGAGGGAAACTCAAGAGAACTCACTTGAATACAAGGTTTAATTAAATTTTTGAGACACAGTTAAATACTTAAGATACAAACAATTGCTTGTAATTCCATTTCTGGAACAAATAAATTGCCCAACATGGAATTTTCTTTCCCAGTCCTTTTTCATGCTCAGTAGTGTTTTTGAAGCACAGCAGTTTTACTGAGGCCCTAATTACTCAGTACCATCATACAGGAATGGACTGCTAAAATACAGAGCAGAATTCCTTCCTTAGGGCAACTAATGTGTTGGAACAACAATGTGAATTCTTTTCATGCCTTGAAGAAGAACATACCCAACAGCTTAAAAGCCTTCAGGGCTTAGAATCTGAATGTCTTAGTGATTAATACTTAAATAGGAATTTACAGGAGCAAGTGTCATTGAAGAATTCCTGTTACAGGCACAACACAGCTGCAGTGTTACTTTTCTTTTATCGAGATCTACTCATATTGTGAAAAATTAATAGCTGCAAGCAAAATGAAAGCACTTTTTACCTTCTGAAGGTTGTGGGTAAGCAGGAAGATGCAGCTGAGTAGCTGAAAGTGCACACAAAAAGTAATGCAGTACTTTGCTTTTGGCAAAGGAAAACTGAAAACAATTTTGCCTTTTTAAAAAATTTGTTATCGTGAAGGTGTAAAAGCAATGGAGAGAACCTTCCCTAAACTGTCTCATTGTTGAATAAAACCTGAGAAATTCCACCACGGATCGAAAAAGGAAGAGATACTTCACAGCATAAAAATGGTTTGCCACAGTTGCCTTTAAAACAATGCATCACATGCCTCGTTGTGGTGGTACCATGGTACTGCACTCCATCTTTTTGGCATTGGCTTTAAAAAAAAAAAAAAAGCATCACAACTGAGGCCCCAGATCAGGAAACTCTTGTTGATAGTGTTCACTGATACTTTATTTTCCTTTCCCTCAGAAGTAGTGCAGATTTTCAGTAGCAAGCATGTGCTAGAGAGATGCAGATACTCAGAGAGAAGTCGTGTATAGGATGGCTGCCAAAAAAAGGGAACACATTCGGAACTGAAACAGCTGTGGAGTGGAAGGGAGACGTTGAGTAGAAGCAGAAACTACTACATGTAGGTGTGAATGCTGCACATGAACTTCAAACGGCAGGAACAGCATTTGCAGGATGGAAAAAAATCATGAAGGATAAAACAAATTCTGCATTGGTACCAGTGCCTCTTGCTGCTGAAAGGCTGATGAATGAAGTGCTGAGTGAAGAGGCTAGAAGAGGTGATCTCTCTGATAGAGAAAAAACAAATAGTGTTTCAGGCAGAAGCTCCTGACAGGGAAGAATGAATTAGCTAAAGACAAGTAAGGATGAGTGTTTCAAATATAGATACTGCAGGATGAAACAGATGGATTTTTTCCTCCAGATAATGAATATATAGGGAGCAGTCAGAGAAGTCGATTTTTTTCCCCCTGAAATTAGGCAGCTAAAAAGACATCTGGGGAGACTACAATCTGGTAAACAATAAAAATTAAGCCCTAAGGATTGTATTGTGTATTTACTGAAAGAGCTGCAGACATTCATGGAGAAATTGTCATCAGATGACTGGTCCTTCAAGTTTTTGTGGTGCCATCACCACTGGCAGGAGGCTGCAGGGGGGGTAAAACAGCCCTGGGAAGCTTCTGACTCTCCTAAACCAAGGGTAAACTAAAAATTGATCAACTGGAGGAAAACCCAGACAGGAAGATTTCACAAAATAAGAAGATGCAATTGTTTAAAGAGCAACAAATATTTCATGTCAAGCCAACATCAGCTAAAGGGCTTTAGCTGAAGAGAACAGGCTTTGGAAAGAAAGAATATCCAGCTAAAGGGTGAAAGGAAAAAGCTGCAGGTGCAATGTTTGTTTTGGCCTTGCATGCCTCTCACTCACTTTGGAATATTTCAAATTATTTCAAAAGCTCTTCAGATTTTTGAGGACCATCAGCTGAAAATACTTCAGGAATAGTGGCATACCTGTACCCAGGGAAGGACTGGCACAAATGTCTGTTATATGGAGAGGCAGTCAGGTCCTTGCTTTCTTTCCTCTCTGGTTCAAAATTTCCACTTGGAGAACTCCAGCAGAATGGAGATGGAAAGCCTATCACAGTGGGTGGAACACATTGTCTCAAAGAATAACTAAATATAGGTGTAATGAGCATCCTCTGACTTAATCTTAGTCTGAAACCCAGGTAATGTGGGAACACAGCATTTCAGTTGTACCTGTTCAGAAGACTTTAGTTGGTTGACAAGTGACAGATCAAATGTATAATTTTTAGGAAACATTATTGTGTTGCTTCACATAACTATCTTACACACCCCCAAGATCAGGCTATTTCTGAAGCGGGTGAAAAAACTGGTATCTGAATTTGATTAGGCAGTATTTCAAGGCTCTGGCAGTTATGGATAACAGGGAAATTTTCTAAATCCTAAAAGACTACTGGTTTTGATGGGGCTCAGCAAGACCCAGCAACGTTCCAGAATGTGAAGCTGTTTTCCTGACAGTGTGGGCTTCAGCACTGGAATGAATGACTGAGTGCTGCTCTGAGCGTTGATGCAGGATATTGCAGATGTTTTGTCCATCAGAATACAGACTGTGGAATTTTGTGGAATGGGTATAAGTGCCACACTGGCTTTCAGCAGATCTTAAAGTAAGAATACTTACAGCTTTGTTGCCTTCTGACCACATGGCCTGAACAGTGCAGAAGAAGAGCCAACCCTTTTTAACACCGTCTGTGTCTCCTGCTTGGCCCTGCATCTGAGTGCACTGTTGCCCTGACTGAGTTCTGTGTATGTGCTGTTCCTTTAGCTGGCTGCACTCAAGCACCTCATAAACATTCTTGAGGAAGAATCTGAGGTCTTGAATGCTGCAAAATTCCTGGTAAAGGCTGCTCTCTGGGGCCTGGCCCACAAGCCTAATGGCTGGCTAATTGGCAGTATGCATCCCATATGCATCCCACGAGGTAACTCATAAATCAGGCTCAAGCTGAGAATAGTGGGGACAGATGTTGCCCCTTTGCTTCCTGGACAGTCTGTGTGTCTCTCTTGGCTCATTATTATGGAGTGAAAAGACTGGTTCCTAGCCTGGTTTTGGAATAAATCAGTACCAATGTCAACATGAAAAAAAAAAAACAACCAACCCAAACAACAAAATACCTCTGAAAACTACCCTCAGCCTTTAATTTCTTTTCTGGGGCTATGTGTTTGCTCCTTGGGAGCATGATGAAGTCCAAATGCATAATCTTGAATATTTTGGGAACTCAAATAATTGTGATAATTGTTGAGGATGGGAGAAGAAGGTGGTGAAGGTCGCTATATTTCCAAAGTGTGAGGCTATTTTCACCTTCACCCTAATGAGGTCACTCCTTTAGGGAGATGCATTTGATCTTAATTAACATTTCCCTTACAGTTGACATTGGATTCTTAGAACATTTTGTCAAGAAGACCAATCAGTGCATGCTTCTTGAAGATTTTTAATTACATTTCTTGGATTTTCTAATCTTGAAATACAAATTCCTGCATCAGAAATAAAGAATAACACATCTCAAAGTCACATCTCAACTATGCTGTTTTCTGAAAATATTGTATGAAAGACATCTCAAGGTTATACATCATTGAAATAGATCAAATGGCAGCATTTATTAGAGAGAAGAAAGTCAAACCAGATGTAATGGGAATCCTCATCTGCTTTCACTAAAACTGAAACAGAATCTAGTTTTGATGTTAATTTGAATAGCAGCCATATTTCAGATTTTTAAAGAAATGATAAAATCCTAAATTTGAGGTCTGGATAATTTGATAGCTGAATTCTGCTTCTTCTCTCTCAATGAATAGGAGTTAAATGTTCTTACTTAACATATGTACATATATAATGGTATTTTTGCAAAATGGCTATAGGTATTACATCTTTGTTTCTGTGAGAGCTATTTAATTTTGGATAAATGCATGATATATCTGATTTTTGTTTCTAAAGTCTACTGCTTGCTACAAAGTAATTACACAGAATAGAGTATTGTTCAGTTCATAATATTTACTAACACATATTGATGTATTAGATCCCATGTAGCCTTTTAAAAATTCTAGGCTGACAAACCTTTTTTCTTGTTGTTTTTTGGGGTTTTTTTTGGTTTTTTTTTCCCCTAGATCTCTTGCTGTGGACACAAATTCTGGGTTCATTTATCTTTGCAGGTTGCCTTCAAAGTAGCCTTTCAAAGTAGTAGAACATGTAATCAGCTCTGTTTCCTTTTACAGTTCGTCTTGCTTCCCTACGCCACCACAGGTCTTGTAATATTTCCATTATCAGAGCCCTTTTCCCATCCCTTTCCAGCTGAGTAAGGCTTGAATTGGGTGGGACTCTGCTATAACCTGACTGCTATTTCACTGCAGTACAGGTGCAGACACTTCTCTGTGCCTCATTAGCTGGTACCTAAAACTCTAGTCCTGTGTGTGCAGGGTGTCCCCTTTCTTGCCTTGAAATTCAATGGCAATGAGGTGGGGTTTGGCAGAGGCCACCAGTACAGCTAACCCTGACAGAACATCTGATTATCTTCAGCTGAGAGACTACAGACATTTAGGGGCGCCTTCCACAGAAACAAACAGTGATGTTGTTATTAACATCAGACCTATGGAACACAGAGCCAAGGCTAGAGCTCATTCTGGAGTAGATTATAAGGAAAAAAAACCCAAAACAACACACAGAAAACATAAGAAAACCCACAACTCCCCAAACCATAGTCTTTGCTCTCCTTTTGTTTGTTTCAAGATGTGAGTAGGCTGCTTTTGTACTTTGAATTACATTATGATAATATCCTCTGCATTCTCTTTCTCTTTTAAATCTCTAACTTCTCTATATTTTTTTTCTCCAGTTATTACTTTCTTTTTCTCTAATTATTGTAATTTCCCAAATACAGAACAAGCCTGCACAGCAGGCAGCCTCTTGCCTTCCCATGTCCAGCCTTACATTCTCAATTCCCAAGTCTGATCTGCTTTAGTCTGTTTTGCATTTCTAAGTAGGTGGGAGCCAGGTCCAGTTTAGCGGAACGATTCCAGGCTCTCTGTAGAAAGCAGGGAGCTGCAGCCATACCAGGAAAAACACACGAGCAGCTGCTCAGTGGCACTTCCACCCTTTGGAGGTGCTCTCCTGTTGCTTGCAGCAAATCCACTGTCACACAGAAACTGCCACTTCTAGAGGTGCAAGCAAGATACTGAGGTCCCAAATTGAATAGGGGTATCTGGTAAAGTTTGAGGCACCCAGTCTGAGGCTTGAATGTTAAGTGACATTCATGCATGGAGGCTTTTCTTCATGAGCTAGATTGCTTAAGAAGCCTTCACGTACACAGGAAAATGGATACACTTCAATAATGGTAAGTGGCAGAGATCAGAGAGTGAAGTGAAGGCTTGGTACAACATTTCAGGCTGCCTGCACAGTCAAGGAATGCATATATGCTGTTCCTGCTAGAAAAGAAGCCAACATCATGTAAATCCAGCATTTCTTCTTGCTTGCCTTAAATCAATGGACTTGTGGTGCTATTCCTTAGAGTCAACAAACATGCCAGGAAAAATCTGTTGCCAAGCTGACAGCCCTTTCTCAGAACTGCCTGTAAGTACCAGGGAGGGTGGAAAACCGGGCTGCCAGGCTTCAGAGGTGCTTAAGGGAGGAGTTTGCCAGCAAAAGAGAATTGCAGAGTTTGAAGCATAGAAAGACCTTCAGTTTCCCCAGAGTTCTTACTAAAAATTCCTAATTCATACAATGAGAAAAGTAATATCCTAAACCAAGCAATCTAATCATCTTGTCTCTCCTCCTTAGCCAGTTGTTTTTAATATGATGGTGGAGACTATGAGCATAATGTATAGCCTTCCTGATGCTTTTTGCTTTAATGCTGGATTGAAATATTGCTCTGAGAAGGGATGGGCAGACAAAGGTGGTACATTCTTGTAGTCTGAAGGAACTCTGTGGAGACTACTTTTAATCCAGGAAAATATTTTTATATAATTAAACAGCCTTACAAGCTACTCTCTGAAGATCTCAACAACCAGAAGATTTTTATATATCACCCACAGCCTATATTGTGATATAAGGTCTACAGAGAAATCTTGTGATTTTTTACCCTTCTGCTACATTGTACTGCTTTATGGAAAAACTTTGTTAAGGAAGAGGAATTTAAACAATAGGTTTCCCACCAGTGCCTTTCTGTCCCAGTTTCCTTCCTTACTGCAGCACGTTCTCCTGTGTAGGAAAGCTGCTCAGAAATTGCAAGTTAGTTCATCCTTACATTAACAGGAGTCTTAAAAAAAGAAGACAAATCGTTGCTGCACACCAAAATTTGGAGACCAGCTCCTGAATCTCATTTAGCCTATTTGTGGTGACAGGTTCATCCAAATTGTAGTGGCCTCATTATTTCTGTACTTTCCCCATACCCTGTTGTGATGCCTGAGGGAAGGCCACACATGATTATACAATCATCTCAGCATTAGGGTGTTGATAATGCAGAAGTTTACTCTCACAAAATCAGGGGAGGTATTAATACATTGTAGAATTACACAGTGATGGGTGGGGAGAATAGTGAGAAAATTGTGTATTTATAGGAAGAAGCTTGTAAAAGCATATTGGGACCCTTCTTTTGTGCAAAAAACAGTATGCAAAGTACTCAAAGCACATCTGTGGGGATATTTTTAAGCCACTTTTGACTTCTGCCAATTACATTGCAAGGTAGCCTCCATTGTGCAGCTAATGTCTTATCTTGAACGAAAATTTGTTGGTTAGGGGAAATGGCAAAATGCTATAAACATATAATGCATCTTTAATGAATCCCAAATTAGAAGAGTTTAGGTGCTGATATTTAAAAAAACCCAAACAACAACAGAAAAGAAACCCAGAACCAAAAGAGAATCAGGCAATTTGGAAGCAAAATTCCAATTCCATTTGATTTAATCTCTCATTTGAAAACTGCAAATGGATAAACATGGAGACTAAATACTAGACATCAAAAATAAAGGGAGAATAAACCAAAAAAGATAGAATCAAAGAAACACTGGAATTACTTGTTTTTCAGATAGTATGAAATCCATAATTTAAGGTGAAATCCATCTATGAAGAAGAACAGCCAGCAGATCAATCCCTGGCTCTGAGGCTGGTGTCACTGGCAGAATTCTGGGGGGTTTGATCATGGGTTGGTTTACACAAGAGCAGACTTTCCAGTGAGATAGGGTGTACCTGTCTCAAAGGGGGAAAAGGATCTTTGATCACAAGTTAAGAGGTCTCATTGAATAAGCTTTAAACTGGATTTGAAGGTGGAAAAGGATAAAACTAGGCGTGATAGAGATAAACTTGGGGGCACCACACGGATGTTTGAAGGATGTTGTTCTGGACAGGTCCTTCAGTCTGCCATCGTAGTGGAGGCTGGGGGTGGTGATCCATGCAGCAGCAAAGACAGAAGGGCTGTTGATGTGTTAGAAACCACAGAAGTGCCTATAAACAGTCCTGTAGGAATTAGGGCATCTTCCCTGCAGCTGGCATTTGGTTTAGTAGCCCAACTGTAGGGAAGCACATCTGTACCCATACACAACATGGGCAACATACAGGAGCTGGAAGTCATTGCACAGCAGAAAAACTATGATAGTTGCCATCATGGAAACATGGTAGATGAATTCTTGACAGATTGAGACCAACTGTTCAGAAAGGCCAAGTGTCAGATCCTGCACTTGAGCCACAGAGACCCCATGAAGTGCTACAGGTTGAGGGAAGAGCAGTTGGAAAGATGCCCATACAAAAAAGACTTGGGGGTGCTGTTTGACAGCAGCTGAACATGAACCAGTATGTGTCTAGGTGGCCAAGAAGGCCAGTGGCAGCTGGCCTGTATCAGGAATAGTGTGGCCAGCAGGATCAGGCAGTGATTGTCCCCCTGTATTTGGCAGTGGTGAGGCCACACCTTGAATCTGGTGTTCAGTTTTGGGCCACTCACCACGAAAAAGACATTGAGGTTCTCGAGTGAGTCCAAAGGAGGGAATTGAAGCAGGTGAAGGTCTGAAGCACAAATGTGATAAGGAGCAGCTGAGGGATCTGAGGGTCTTCAGAGAAAATAAGGCTCAGGGAGGTCCTTATTGCCCTCTACAGCTACCTGAGAGGAGGCTGTAGCCAGGTGGGAGCCAGCCTCTCATCACAAGTGATAGGACAAGAGGAATTGAGCCAGGGGAGTTCATCCAATCAAGTTGAGCCAGGGGAGGCTTAGATTGGATACTGGGAAAAATTTCTTTGCTGACAGTGTTGCCAAATATTGGAAAAGGCTGTCCACTGAAATGCTTGTCACCATCCCTGGAAGTATTTAAAAGACATGTAGATGTGGCACTTGAGGTGATAGCTCTGTGGTGGACTTGGCAGTGTTAGGTTAACTGTTGGACTTGACAATCTTTAAGGTCTTTTCAAACCAAAACAATTCTGTGATTCTATTTCGTGATTCTGTGACTTTAGGTTTCTATTCCTATGAAATTACACCAAAGAGAAATATCTCTTTTAAACTGAGTCCTTAAAACAAAGATACTGCTGAACTGATCTGAAGCAGTACACACTGACACTAATTTACCTGGGCCATTACCAAAATTACTGGAAATCTTCACTCTTTTAGGTCTTGGAATAAAATCCTACTTCATATCTCTTCCAAGATGTGTCTGGCATATTTTTGTCTTGTGCCTAGCTGTGTCTGGCTGTCAGTAACAGCTTTGTTTATTAAGCACTTAAGTATTCAAAAAATAATCTCAAAAAAGAAAGGTAGTTAGCTAGTTATTTTCCATATTAGTAGAGTGTTAGATCTGCTACAGCAAAAATTGCAAAGTTTATTTAACAGAAGGAACTGTATGATGGTAAATTTTAAACACTTACTTCTTTCACGAACCACTGGCAAAAGGCTGGGCCAATCCACTCTCTTGCATGAATCCCACAGTCTATCCAGACAGCTTTCTTGTAGGGCCGTGATCTTTTACCTAACTTGAAGTGTGAATATTCACAAATACCAATAGATCACATCACATTAGTGAAAACACAATAATGAGAAACTAAGGGAATATGAGAAAGACTAAACCATTTTGAATTTCCTCATATAAAGAAAGAAAAATTTACAGTTTTAAAAGGTATGGCCAAGATAATGTTAGGCAGACATAGCCAAGATAATTAGGCTGAGTTATGGAAAAAAACTGTAAGAGAAGGGAGATCTGTAAGTTCCTCTTTTCTGAGGAATGATTATCACATGGAGTATGGTGAGGAACAATGACACTACATGAATTGCATGCTAATGAATTAAATTTTCAGAACTCTTCAATAGGAGACAAAAAGAAAATACATTGAAAGTAAGATTTTTTGCATCTTGCTGACACACTCTGATTTGTGGTCCTAATAATGTGAGTTGAGAGCACACAGCCCTGAAATTTTGTCAGTGGCTAAAGGAGAAGCATTTGTGGCACTTGTTGAGAAGGGCTCTGCAGCCCTCTGGGATCCCTCTCCAGCATAACTGCTCTCCTAGTTGTCTATAAACAAAAAGCTTTCCAATCCACTTAAATCCAAATCCTGCTAATTGAACTTGTCCTATTATCTTTATCCATGCATATCCAATCCAGGTAAATAGGATTTGGCTATTAGTTTTCCAGCTTTTCCCCCTGCTTTTTTCATTAAAAATGACATTCAGAGAGATTCTTAGATTTTAGCAGGTCATCCTTAGGGAACACTGTTAAGCTGTGTCCCTGGTGTATATGCTGTAACATAAATAACAGTGTCTGTCCCTGATTCCAGATTTTAGTCTCATTAATGACTAATCTTTACCTTGAGTACATACAGTGGTCTCCCTTCATAGGATTTTCCAACAGAGAACATGTGAACAAGATCTGAATAAGTTCTGTTCAGATAATGCATCCAGTCCTCGATCTGCAACCACAAAAATACAATCATTGCTTCAATCCTTGCATTTCATGGGAAGAAGCTATAATACATTTATTGAGCTCAGCACTAAGTCCTCTCTCTATTTTTCGATTTTCCTGTGGTTTTTATTTTTGTCTTGCTTGTTTTTGTTTTCACACTTTAACCATTATTTGGTACTCATAGCTCTATAGCCAGAGGCTGGATGCAGCCTTCATATGAGATTTTTTTTTTCCAATTTCATTGTTGAGTGTTACTGGAATGAACAAAGTATCCATTGAAAATATGGGGATACAACTGATCCACCATTGCCACTAATTATTAATGGAATGAAGAAAGAAGGTCCCTGATTCTGCCTGCCAGAACACGATGGCAAACACATCGACATGCAGGACTCAATGCTTCCTGGAGTATTTGTTTCACAGGCACCAGGTCTTGTGGTGCAGCACTCTCCATGCTCAGCTTAGTGACTTTCTTTTGGTGCAGACTGAAACTATTTATGTGAGCACACTAAAATCAATAGGAGTTACTTACCCAGCCATCATCCAGGATGTTATTCCTCATAAATGAGTTTGCATCTAATGTTTTCACGTGTTTGTACCTCCTGTGCAAATACTTAGGCGTTTACTTGTATTGCTTAATTGACTTAGTGTGACCAATCACTCATTGAAATCTCTTATTCCACCAGAGTAAAAGACCTACTTTAAAAACAAAACTCAGATGCTCTGAAAGATAGTTACATGTAAATATAAGCCAAATACAAATATTAATTTTTTTGTTTTCCACAGAAGTGCCTATTTTTGAAGAAGAAACACTTAGAACACTCCTGAAGATGGACAGGTAACCAGAACTTGTCGAGAGAATGAAACCTTAGCCTTACTAAATACAGCATTGTAGTAGATAGGAGGAACAATATTCATTTTAATGCACCTCTTCCAGGGAGTGGTACACTTCGTAGTCATACCCAGAGAGAGACCTTCGATTCCTGTGGGATCTCCCTCCAGTTTGATTTTCTATTGCTTGCTGTAGGTCTGATATTAGAATCCTAGGTAGAAAAAGAGAGTGGTATTACTGAAAAACAGAAAGAACACACAAGCTAAATCAGGAAAACAATCACGTTCAGAAGAAATAGAGCAGATGTTAAACCATCCTGACTTTACTTCATCTGTTACATTTTGACAATAGGGTGCTTCAGGCTTACTTGAATATAAGCTGCCAAATAAATACTCGAGCTGTTTTGAAATGTAACAATGCCTTCAAAAACACAATAAGCTGGTTAAATAACTAAAACAGAATGATGTAAATAATGTAGCCAATGTGAAGAAACATCCACTTTCATTTGTTTATTGAGAAGAATTTATTTTCTTCTGTTATAATCCAATTATACTATGTGATCATGGATCTTCAAAATCTGATTTCAAACATTTCAAAAATGCTTGTAAGCTTAGGAAAACATGGACACACTTTCTCTTGGGAGTGACTTGGAACATTACATATAGGTACAAGATATAGAGGCAAACCAAAAAAATTAAGAACTTGGTAGCATTATCATTCTGTCTGAAACAAAAAAAAACAGCAAACAAATATCTAAAGTGGGCTTTGTTGTTTACATTATCAACTCTGATGTAGTTGTTTGCCAGTTTTTAAAAAATAAATCAGGAAAAATAGGAAAAATACTAAGTGAAACTTAAATATACTTGCATAAAAAGTGAGAAGTTCTTTGCATTAAGAGAAAATTCTAAAAGAGTTGTGTAAGATGAAACTTTCCTGTTTTATGGCAAAAATAAATAATGATACAAATAAAAAATTATAATATAGAAAACATCTGAAAATAATTATAGTGAAGAGTTGAAGCATCCATCCATCCCACCAGACAGTAGCAGAAGCTGGGAATATTGTCATGGATATCTGCAAAAACTACTGCAAAACTGAGAGTCATCCTTGTATGCCCCCTTCTCCTAAAGCATGGCAATGTGTAATCACCATGCCACTAATTCACCATCCCCATAAAAAGACAGGCACATTCAACCTTTTACATTTTTACAGGCATTAGCTTCTGTGAGTGGAAAAAGATGAAAAGAAATGGCATTTACTCTGCTATTAACTCAGCTGTGCAGCAGATGCCTCAAAGGTAATAGGTCTATCTACACAGAGAATCAAAGTAAAGGTTATTCTCATCTTCCAAAGCATTAGTGAAGTAGTTGTATAATTAGGAATTGCATTGTTCTACATCAGCAACATTCATTAAGCAAACTAAAGGATTATAGTCTTGACTTGCCAGGTGCTATATATACTATAAGACCAGTACTGTAAAGCTGATTAAAGAAGTGATTTTATTCAGCCATTAGGCCATCTAATATTTTAAAAAAATGCTGGACCACTTTGCAGAATTCTGATTAGTAAAAGCACCTACCAGAATCAAGCTCACTCTGTTAACTTATGCATCTGTACTCTAAATGAGATTTGATAATTTTTCTTTACTTATAAATTACTATGTATTGTGTGTGCTTATAACACAAAAGCTCTTAAGTTCCTCAGGTCTGAATACAATGTAAGTGGCTTCTTTACCAGAAAACTTAAAACTGAGCCAACTTGGTGCAGAGAGTTTAGCTGATGCCTGGCTTGTTTTCATGGCTATCTTGTCATGAAGTCAAACCCTAAGAGAGATAAACGTGTTTTACAGGCAACTGCTGGTCATTATTAGGGATGCTGAAATGCTTCCTGACTTTGCAAATTTGTCTTAATTTAGGTAAGCATCACTGCATCAAGCTGAAATTTAACCTAGAGTTTGGCTCAGACTTTTCCAGTTCCAAAAGGGATGTAGAAATTTAAATCCATTGTAATGTGTGGGTGAAAAAAAAAATAAAAGAGATTTTGAAAATCAGTCATGTGAAAAGGAGCTGTACAAAATCTTGGCTCTGGAGCTGCACTTCAGCTCAGGGCTGTGGTCCCCACCCCAGCTGTACTGTGGGCATGGCTATGCTTGGCCAGCCTGCTCCTGCTGCTCCCTGTCTATGGCTGTTACTGCTCTCATGGTGAATCCTCCTGGCTCTTGTGGAGTTACAGATCTCAGGAGGCTTGTCAGGACAAGCACATGCTTGTGGAGGCTTTGCAGAGTTTTGCTCCTAATGGCTGGGACCATCCAAAACGGGCAGCAAGGAGAATAAGAGGGAGAGCAAAGGACAAGTCTGGACCTGGTAAAATGCTGCCCAGTTTCCTTCCAAGTGCACACAACTTGTGTGCCAAAAGTCAGAGGGATTTTCTCTGTGCAAGATTAATCCAGTGTTAGCATTTGTAGCATGTTTTTTGAGGTAAACTGCAGAAACTTTGTGCTCTGGCAGATCTTGCCCTTGCACATTGCTTTGCAACCCAAGCAGAGGTCTACAAGTACAGAGAGTGTTTATAACACATATAAAATGTCCTTCTGTCATTTCATTAAAGGTGATTACTGTGAGCAGGAACAGCAGCAGATGTCAATACAACTTCTGGGTCACAGTAATTGGGTAACATTTTTTTATAAGCACAGGAAGACAATTAGAAAAATCCCCATCTCAGTTTTAAACATAAACAAAACCAAAGCAGGGCTGAACCCACATGAAAGTCACTCTGAACTGCAGCTACGAAGCTTGTGTACCTAATTTCCTTATGTTTGTTTCTGTATTTTTAAACAAATAATTAAGGAGAGAGCATTGTTACAATAAAAATGGGATTCTGATGGGTACTATTCATATGTATACATAAATACATCTACAGTATGATTTATATAATCCTTTTATCACCGAAAAACAAGTATAAATAACCTCATGTAGGTCTTTATACAGCAAAGGTTTGGGAACTCATTAGCTGATTATTCAGATGCTTAGGTATGTAATTGAGAAGGCTTTAAAGACAAGATCATGACTCTTGTCCAGTATATCCTATGGATAAATATGAAAGTGTAAGTATACTCCAAAACTGCCTTGAAGTTTTTAAGGAGCACTATAAATGATATGTGAACCTAAGTGTGAATTTGTTCTGTATGACTTGCGTTGGTCACTAGGAATGGAGAATAATAGAAGTAGTTCCTTTATAATTGATGAAGTTTTGCCTCTGCATTTGCAGCTCACTTGTAAATAAACCTGGCTTGTGCTAAATAAAGAGGCCAAGCAGGCTGCAGAATTAGTAATTACCAACCCTCTCTTAACAGATGTGATTTCACATACATTGAAAACACTTCAGCTTGACTCCAAAGGAGGACATTTAATTAAAGCTGCCTGCCTGTGGGAGATTTTCTGCTCTGCCATTAGAGCGGTTGTTTTCTTGGCAGTGCCTAGCTGTCTGCCAGCCTAATTGCTGTGATGTGCAATGTTTTCCCGAGCACACTAGGCGTGGTGGGTGCAGAGCTGCCCCGAAGGCCAGGTCTGGGAAGGGAGGCATGGGAAGGGAAGCCTGGGCTTACGTGTACGGGATGTTTGCTTGCTGGAGGTAGGGCAGCAGGCTCCGCGTCGTGTCCCGCGGTACTCGCACGTCAGCGACTGTGCCTCTGACCATGTGGAAGGGGCTGCTGGGCTGCCACAAGTCCACCTGTAGTGCAGGAACCAACCTGTAATTCACATGCATTCAGTGTAGGTGGGGAAGTCCAGGAGAAGGTTGTGCTTGAAGGTAGGGCCAACCCTCCAGGCATGGTTGTTGGGGAAGATGAATCAGGAAAGCCTTATAAATATGATTGTCTGACAAAAGATTTTGAGAATATAGAAACTGTAAGCAAAATTGAAATGAAGGCAACCTTTGACATACCAAACCTCAGTTACTGAACAACCAAAAAGACAATGATATGTCTAGCATGAATGTAACCCCCTCTTGTCTAAACAAGACCCTCTGCTCTCAGATAAGCATGGGAATGTAAGGATTCTTATAGGTTGTATGTAAATGCTATAGGATTTGTATTCTGTACTAGATTGTTTAGTAGGAATTAGAATATTCAACAGAGAAAAGGATTTATGTGATTGTAACGGAAACTTCGCTCTCTTGTTCTCTTGTTCTTGCTCTCTTTTGTTCTCTCTTCTTCTTGCTCTTTTGCTCTTGCTACTACTCTCGCTTTTACCTCTCTTGCTCTTACTCCTTCTGCTCTTACTCTTTCCTCTCCTCCCCTGCTCTTCTCCTTCTTTCACCTCTCTTGCTGCTCTTATCTACTGTGCTCTGCCCTTATCTCTCTCTCTCTTGGGCCTGCTCTGAGCTGCAGCTGGCAGCTCCAAGCAGACCTCTTTGTACTCACACCCCATAAAATAAACTCTAAGTTCTAGGACCTGGCTTTAGAGATCTCTGGTATCCGTCCATTGAACCCCCCCGCTCTCCGACAGCCGGAGCACCCCAACAGTCTCCTACACATGGTAGACAGTAAAAGTGCATTGGCTGGTTCAGCTCGACACCTGTGCTAATGGAGCAGATTTTGAGGATTGATTGCGTCCAGCTTACCACAACTCTCCTGGGAGATTTGCCAGTGGGAACAGAGAACAGTTTTCAGAATATGTCCCCTCAAAAAGATCAAAACAAAAGCTACTTCCAGCTTCATGCACCTCCTCAGACTACTGTACATTCACAATGTATTAGCTCCTATGCAGTCCATGAATCTTTTTTATTTTGCAAGGCATTTTCTGTGTTCACTGGGGCAGCAAAAAAATGCTAAAGAGATATAGAAAGCATTGCACATACCAGTGTGGCTTGCAAAATATTCTCAAGTTTTATCCTTGATAATAAGCTGAACAGAGGTCAGTAATGGGCCATCAAGACAATGAATACACAATAATTTTATATCAAATGTCAAAATAACAAGATTAAGATAATCAGATGATTATAATCTTGTAAAAAATGATAGCTACTGAACAATACCAGTATTGTTATTGTGCTATCTGCCTCTGCACATACCTAGGGGATGTTTCTGGTCCATTTTTACTTCCTTTTGCTGTTTCTACCTGGAAATTTTAGGCCAGGACATGAATTTTCAAGAAAGTAAGAAAATTTGCAAATCTCTTTTTCAAAGAGATTTGAAACTCAGTGTACTGCACCCTGTAGTAAAACAGTGTACTAGTACATACTCTTCAACAGAGGTGAGCACAGTTCCTCCTCAGCCAGTGTGAGGACGGTGGAAAGAACACAAGACAACAAAACATTTTTCAGAGCTTCTGGATATTAATAGGAGATTATAAATGGGAGTTTCAGCAACAATCTCTGTATCACTATGACAAATAGGCATGCCAAGATCCATAGGCCTTAAAAATATATTTGTGAGCTGAATAAAAGGAAAGAAATTGATACATGTCCCCACATTTCTAAAAGAGAATCTAAAAAAGATTAATACTTGAAAAATGTCTTTTGTTTTTTTGTCTTTTCTGTTTTATTGCCATCAGCTGTGCCAGGCTGCACTGATGAAGCTGTTGATACAGCTCATGTGTGTCCACTACTTTCCAGGTATCTTACAAGATTTTTATAATCTATACTTTAAAAGCTCCTCACTTCTTTTATTTCATGAAAGCTATTTGAAATAATCAAATGCATTTACCTGGTCTTGCTATGGACTTCATTTGCAAGAGGAGTACAATCTTGCAACAGGGAGATTACAGAAAGACAGGTTTAGTTATCACCATTTCTCAAATGACCCTGAGTAAGAATATTCTCATTACTAAGAGTGCATCTGATGCTGAACCTGGTGCTACCTCTCAAGCAATGGTGACCTCAGCCCAGTTAATCCAATTAAATACTTTGGAAGGAGCAGAACTGAAACACAGGGCCAGCCTCTTCTCATTCTTGCCAAAATCACTCTTTGTTTCACACTGCCACAATACGGTCTCTGGATCCAAGTCATGGTGGTGGGTGGGTGCAGCATCTTTTGAAGTCTAACACCAGGACTGCCAAAGTTCACGAGGCTTGGGAAGCTGACAGCAGCTATGACAGATGGTCAGTAGAAACCAAAGTCATGAATCAAATGGTGCTAAATGCTGCTTACAAATAAAGATTGTCTCACTGCGCTAACACCCTATGTTTGTTAGTTTATCTGTCATTTTTTGATAAATTATGGGCACTCAGTGAAATTCCCCCCTAATTCAACATGGGTAATTTCACACATGGTTAATTAGATATGTATATTTGACTTTTAAGATTTATTCCTAAAAATATACATCAGAAAGGCTAATTTTGTTGCTCTTAGAGTAACAGTCTTTCAATAAGCTCAGACTGAGCGATCTTTATAAAAATAACAACAAATTGTTATATACAAGCTAAGAACAACTGAAGTGTCTCCTGGCCAACTGCAATAACTAAAAAAACAAAACTGGAATAGAAAAAAAACCCCAAGCAAATCACTACTGATATACACCTAAAATATGTCTTTGTTCTTGACAGTTACTCAGGATTTATTTTGGTGAAAGTCTCCATCACCATGGAGGGGATAAACCAACCAATATTCACACTATTAATTATAACATCACCAGACCCTTTCAATTCTGAGGTATTCTAGTTGTTCCTCACATTACTGGCTATAAGAGAATACCAAAAGAAGAAGCAATCTTCTTTTAACTAATGAAATCTGTGGCATGTTGCCACTATACTCTTTCAGTGAAAATGCAATATTTCACTCCTGGCATTGTCCTGGAAGTGAGACAAAAAAATCCCATATTTAGAATGCGAATCATTCAGCTTCATCTCAGTTGCCTGTTAGGGTAATTTGGCTTCCTTTGACTCCCACTTCTCACCCTTTGCAATGTAAACGAAGCAGTCAGTGCTTCTCTGGGAGATGTTACCTGTGCTGTCCAGAACAACACTTCACTCACTGGCTGGATTTTGCCTTATAAAGCATCTAGCAAGCAACACATTTCTCCAACAGACATCTTATATATATTGCAGCTGCCAGCTTGTCCTTGGTGTGACAAGTACATGAGAACTGACAAACAGAAGATGGATTTCAGAGCAAGCATGTCTGAACTGAGCAAGTCCAACTATCCTCTACTCACTGTCATCTTCGGAACACTTCATCATTTCATCTACCATGGATACTGAGGGTCTGATTGAAGTCATCACTCTTATTTCAACATCATTCCTCTCAGAAATATGCCTTGGGTTTCCATGCTGGGCTCTGCTAGCTAGTGAGGGGCAGTGACACTAATTGCTATCTGTCCTATCCTTTTCACTCTCTGTGATGGAATGTTGTTGCCCTCACACACTACACATGAGCCTTTATATAGTATTATGGAGTACCAGTCAGAGCCAAAAGTTTGTTGTATGGGTGGTAGGATTTGCTAGGTGGGAAGAAGATTCTCCAGCTACAAAACAAACTGATGTAGAAATCCTACAAAACTCCCTGAGTGTACAGCCAAATATTTGAACCTCAAAATTCACCTGGTATCTTGAGGCTAGAGGAAAAGCAATATACTTTAGAGCATTCTGCAAACCTAAATATTCTCATCTCCTTTGCGGAAAATTCTTATATGCACATCTTTTCCTGTCTTTCAAGCAGCAGGTTGCCTTTAAAAGGTGTTGGCATGTTTAAAGCCTCTGGGTTATAAGCAGAGCCCAGGTAAGATTTGTCAGCATGTTCAGACTTGGGACCAGACCAATTACCTGCCACTCAAGTGTGACCATGAGTACCTGTTCTCAGGGACAGTGGTGGCTCCCCAGATGCACAATGAATGCTCTTTCCCAGAATATCACTGGAGGCAAGAGCATCTTGACTAGCTTTCTATGAGGGAAAAATGGGATGTAAGAGCACACAGACAGGTCTCTTTTTCCAAAGCATTTAAACATATTATTGCTTTATTCAACAAAGAAAGTGTAAGAGATTATTAATTGTGACTACATAAAAAGTAGTCTTTTTTCACTGCCTGTTCTTTTTTCAACCTCACTTGTCCCACAGAAGTCCCTGGGGTTCAATTTTTGCTTAGGAAAGCCAGGTTTCTTTGTAGGCAGTTTCTCTTTGAACTGAGGTGTTAAAGACATCTCAAATAAATCTATCAACTCTTACCTGGACACCTTCCAAGGTACAGCAACCCTGAACTCATTAGTCATGTCTCTAGGTTTTAGTTAGTACGGTGATGAAAAGTCAGCACAAGGCAAAAGGACAACTATTTAAAACAGATTTTGGTGCTTAACTAATAGAATTCAGAATTTCTTCCAAAGTTAAAATTATGTAAATTATTTTCCAAGAATATAAATGTTTTGTTAGTATAATTCTACATATCGCAAATGGTGTACAGAAAACTCTTTTGCTCTGCCAAGACAGAAAACAGAACAGGGAATTTTTTATTCACTGGTTCAGTTTTCCTCCAGCTCGTTCCATGCTCATGGGAAGGAAGCCTGGGAAGAAAAGAATATCCCTGCTTTTCCCCACAAACACTCTCACGGCTGCACAAATCCCACAGTCTTTTTTTTAAACTCAAGTTAGTGAAATACATCCTCAGCTTCTTTAGACCATGAGGTTTAGGCTGGCCTTTGTAATTAAAGCCATTTTCTTGGGCAGTAGCCTCCAGTTTTCCCTCACTACCTTTTCATAAGCAGATGTTTAATTTTTTCTTCCATTTTGCCTGAAAGGAAGATGCTTAGTGCTCTCATCAAGTCTGCAATTAGGTATCAATCAAAAGAGATGATTGATTTTGTCATGAAAATAACTAGAATAACTTTACTATTACATACATTTAGTATCTGGAGAAAATAGTTTATGATTTATCTGTGTTATTCCCCATGAAGACAGTAATTTTGTTATATGTTTTATTACCTAGCAATTCCAGTTTTTATTCCTACTGAGTTGTGTCCCGCAATACATGTGCCAAAGCTGGCCTTGTCCTTAGCATCACTGCTAATGGATTTTTTTTGAGAAATGCTGTCAACTGTAAAGTTCAGAATATAATTATTTTTATGATGCCATCAGTTGAAATGGCTTGGCATTTCTAAGTCATGTGGAAATGGGAATGTGAAAATAATTTCAATAATGAAAGCAGGGGTACTCTTTGCTCATGGGCTATTTCAGGAAATGTAGGTTTTCCATTTATATCCATATACTCATATATAGATGCATAAAACCCCTAAGCAGTCATGACAGTCATTAAATATGTTTTCAATTATAAATCCAATAGTGGAAGGCAGAGAGTAGAAGTAAAAACCACTTTAGTCTGACTGGTATCATCGGAGTTCTGACCACCTGAGTTTTTATCACACAGTATGTGGGAAACACAGCCACTTACATGTCTGCACACAAACACCCCTTGCATGCACGGGTACAGCGTGCAACAGAGTTTTAGACTTCTGTTGGTACATCTGAAAAGAAAGAAGCAAGCAAGAATGACTCTTGCTCACTCTGCTACATAATTACAGCAGTGCTGTGGTTCACCTGGAAAGCGCAGAACTGTTCCTCTCGAATATCTTCACCCTTGTAAATGTTTTCAGGACCAGGACTGATTTTATCCTCCCTAGCTCCTGCCAATTAAGGAACTTAATTAACAGTCCTGACTGCCAATCTGCAAAATGGTCCAGTGGCAATCCAGTGTGGAATTCTCTGTGCTTTCTAAGAGGACTTACAAAGTAGTCTCAGTGCAAAGTAATTTAGGTTTCTGATTGAGTGCACTAGACATTTTACTGGCTCTAACTTTTCGGTATTTACTCGCTTTTCAGTGAGGCTGGTGAGAGTAATTGTGCCAATAAATTGGGAATGATTCATGGGATTGCAACAGTCATAACACTGGCAGGAACAGAACATGAACAATGCACAGCTTGAAGTTTTGAGTTTTGCAAATCTTTGTGGAACTATAACGAAGTAATGGTCTTCCCACTCTATTTACACTGGTATAATTTTACACAGGCTCTACATTGAAAAGAACCTGTAGGCTATTCCTCAAGAGAGTCACTGAGATAAAACTCATACTCAATTATATAGTAACTGAATATCTGTTCTTACAAGTACAGATGCCATTGGGCTAAGTATATTTGAAAGACGTGAAAAAGTCTTTAACAGACTCATTAAAAAAAACCAAACCCTTCTTTTGTTTATTATTAAGCTCTTTATAGCTTGGTTCAAATTGCAGTTGTTGCTGCACTGCATGGGAAATTGAACAGTAAGCCCTGGATCTGATTCTGCTCCCTCTAGGGGTGTGCTGATGACTTTGCTGAGCTCAAGATCAGGCTTCCTCAGAGGATGCAGATTCCTCCCACCTCAGAAAGTCCATGCTTTCTGTGTCTTGTGAGTACAATACTTCCACTCCCTGGGCTATTCTTCTCTATCTTGTATCTTCACACTAAAGTTTTTCTGCAACATTTTCCTTCTGAGCCTGGCAAGTGGTTTCTAAACATGCGTTTTGATATGTCGGTGAATACCCTCTGTTGTTACCTGATGCTCCTTGTGTGTCTGAAATATTCTAATATCTGACTGGAACCCTCACCATGAGCTAGGCTAAAATCTAGACTGAAAACTAAAGCATCTGCTTATGCAGGATTACTTGCTGTAGGTGCAAAGTAAAATGCAGGCAGCCCTGGCTGCTGAGGTAGTTATTCCTTTCTGCGAATGAGAATAGCTCCATTGGGGCTGACAGGCTTTCTTACTTCATTTTCACACAAGCTTTTGTCTTCTGAAGCCTTTTTAAGCATTTTCCTATGGAGGTGTAAACTATCAGATTTATAGCCAAGTGATGCTATTCCCCAATGAGACATTTTTTCTGATTCCCTGAACTGCAATGACAGGATCAATTCAGGGATTACAATGGATAAGCAGCTGCTGTGAGGGCTAGAAAACAAACAAAAGAGAACAGAGTTCTGGCTTCAAGGCCTGCTAGGCTGGCTGCTCCCAAAGTTGAAGAAGTGCCTGGCTGTGCCCAGGAATTTCTTTTATAAAAACTACTGAAGAATGAGTGGTCTCACTCTATTATGCCAGGAATGTTCACAGAGCAGTTTCTTCTTTTCTACCTATACAAACAGTCTCGATCTCAGTCAGGCGTTATGTGATAAAAAGTGCTCGTAGATCACTGATGGAGTAGAAGTTATCAGTCAAGGCTCAAATGAAGTGCTGCTTCAAAAATAATGCTCACAAAGGAAAATTCCAGAGCAGATAAACAGAATCTGCTGTGTCTGAGGACCCAAGAAAATCCCCGTTTCTTTGCAAAGCACTTGGGAATGTGACATTTGTTTCTGTCAGTCAGGTCCAACAGAATTTAAACCATGAAAGGGCTCGTAAATCAGCAACAGGCTCCTCAAATTGTCTTCTGAACAAGAAAGAGCAGGAGAAAATAACCAGTCGTGAGAGAGAGAGACAGCAGATGGACAAGAGGAGTCCTGGGGAACTGAGAATGGGCAGTAATATTCATGTTACTGTGGTATTATCACCCTAAGTATCTTTCATTTGTTGAATACTGTAATAATTTGGAAATGATAAGGGTGGAAGAGTTAACCTGCAAAAAGATATTTCTGGTATTAAACACTAAGTCAGGATTAAAGATTCGTACCATATGTATAAAAAGAGAAATTATTTATAAGAGCAAAGGACTACAACAGGAAATGTAAAATTCAAGACTAGCACCTGCATTACAGCAGCAGCCAATCTAACAGCCAGACAGCAATCTATAACTAGGAAAATAAATAATTCCATGAGTTTGCACTTGAATTGTCAAAGTATTTGCTGCATTTTTGTCCATCACAACCATATGAAAATGTTCCTCAGCACTGCTATGCAATATACTTGTCATACATGTATAGTATGCTTGCATACTATACATCTTACATGAAAGTCAAGGCAGGAGCTCCACCATCATTTATCCCTGTCATATTCATTGTCACATCTACCCCAGTGGGCTTTGGCATAAAGTCTGTGCCCAAAGTGTCTAAGGACGTGGGGTGGTGCTGCTGGTAGGAAGCACAATTACCTGGGTCTTAATTTTCTTCCCCATAGAGACTGAAAGAAATGATGCAGGAATATGCTGGAGACAAGAGATACTGCAGCACACATACTGATGGCATCTGCCAGCTGCTACTCCACCTCTGTCACTCAGAGGAAAGCAGAAACTGCCATCTCCTGCCTCAAAAAAGAGCATGGCTCTCTGTTCCCCACCTGCCTCCTTTCTCCAGACCTCAGACACATACTGCCCTAAGAACCAGCTGCACACACAGCAGGGCATGATGCACAGGAGTGTCCTGAGAACTTGTTCTGGAGAAATGTAGTGCTACAGTGAGGGGCTGTGGGGAGGCACAGGGAACTCTGCCCAGCCTGGCTGAGACAAGTGGTCCAGGCCAGAGCCCCTGCTGCTGCTTTGAGGCTGGAATGCAGCTGATCTGATTCAGTATATTTAGGCTTCTATATTTCTTCTTTACTGTAGCTGAGTTTATTGGTTAAATACATCCATGTTCAGGCAATTTTACGGAACTCATAGCAGAAAAATTTTTGGGCTGGCTATTTTTACTGGCAGTGCAGATCTACACACTATGTTCACCCCATCAGGTAAAAAAAGCAATATTCTGTCACCTCAAAGTTAACAGAACCAGCCTATGAAGGAATCAATTTATAATAATGATTAATAACAAAGTATTGTGGGCAATGGAGCTACAGACCAAAACTAATTTGTGGAAATTACTCAGCAAGTGATTATGACTAATGTGATTTGCCACTGTGCAATTCATGAACAAAAGTAAAATGTGTGGAATGAAACATTTATTATCCATTATTCACTCAGTATAGGCAATGGCATTTATACGGTAGCAGAGCCTGGAAAATTCAGGTAGAATTCAGAGATTTGTCACATCAAGCATTACATGGACTCTTTTTTTTAATAATCTTTTTTTTTTTTTTTTAAATATCCCTCCTAAGGAGCTGCAGATGCTAGGTTTAAGACATTCTTAGGGACTATACCTGCTGTAAAAGTGTGTGAATTAACCTTACAGCTCAGGTATTGGTAGCAGAGCAGTCCTGTTTGACATCAAGGGGTTTCCATGTGGACTAAAAGCCCTGAGTAGTCTTTCAAATTCTTACATGAATTTTGTGGGCTATGTTTTAGCTCAACTGTCACTGTCCAAATTAATCACTGGGGACACATTCTAAGATATTTCAAATACATCAAGTCACATGGCCAATCCAAGATGATCCTCCAAGGATGTCTTAGTGTAGGTTTCTGTAAATGTACATTCAGAAAAGTATTCCTTTGGTCTCTGGTGCTTTTCCCAAAAGGGATGGATCTTGCTGACCTCTATGGCATTGGCTTCAGCGTGGCAAAAGGCAGAGCTCTCATCACCTCCTTCCCCAGTGCCCTTGTGTTAGAGCAGACTGTAAATGACAAAAATCTGCTCAGGAGAAAATCGGTGCTAAGGACAGTAATTAAGAAGCTGGCAGATAAAATGAGTGAAATGACAATTGCTGTTCTTTCAAGTGCCAGTTTATTTTCTTCTTGGTTCTTTTCCCTTTGTCCAAATCAGCAGACAATAAGGAGGGGTATCTTTGCATTTGCTTTCTTCTCTGCCTGACACCAAAATACATTGCCTTTGCAATAGGATCATCAGGATAATCTTTTCAAGCTTCTTTGTGATAAGGCTCTTCAGAAGGATAGGGTCATTTGAACTGAACAGGGAGGAGTTTTTCTTATAATTCTTTGTATTGTGAGAGGTAGGCCAGAAGAAAAGGCTAAATCACTCTGCCTTACAAGTTTAAATTTAAGACAGAAGGAAATGTCTGGAATGAACACAGAACACCACAAGTCTATAGAAAACCTCCCTTCACCAGACACAGCTAGGAGGGAGCCTGGGACAGAAGGGATTGTGTTCTCTTTGCTTTATTACCACAGATGGTCTGTTCTGTGCAAGGAAATCCTGCAACAAGCATACAATCCATTTGTGCAGAATCTACTCTGTGCTTGCACTGTCCCTGGAATTTTTTCCAAATATTTATGTTGTGCATGGATCACACCAGGGGTAAACTGAGCTCCCCAAATGACTTTTGCACTGCAATTCCTGTTTGACTGATGGGGACTAATCCTGGCATCTCTAGAGAGTGTAACTTTTGGTCCTCTGAAATATTCTTCATCTCTAATAGACCAACTTTCCAGGGTAGAGAACTGTGTCTGAACTGAAACCCAAGTGCATGTATTTTTCTCAATTCAACAACAAAAGTGATGTAAGTTTTATTTTTATTGCATTTTCTTGTGCTTATAATATTGACAATGGTAGAGAATACTATCAGCCCATATCATAACTCAGGTTGAAAACTGAATTTTGAACAACATTCAGTAACATAACAAAACTGTAATGTCTCGAAAGGATCCTGGTTCCCTCTTTATTTCCCCCTTGAGGAACAGGATGTGTGAGTAATGTAACAGGTTGGTATTAATTTACTGCTCAAACCAAAATAGATTCAAAGGAGATGTGTCTTTAAACCAGTTCTAGTTTTCTGACTCAAAAATGAAAAAAACCCAAAGTGCAGTCTTTGTAATTATAGCAATTCGTACATCTCTGTGCATCTTTGACACTCCTGCTCATATTTCTGTTGTTTGTCAGGCATATTGTGTTAAGATGGCAACAGGACTCTGTCTGGGGTTTGTTTGCAGCTTATTCTGCACTATTGAGGGGTTTGGCATTTTCTTTGTGCACTGTCTCATTTTCTCCAGAGCATATGATCGACACTGTGCTTAAAGGCTCATATTTTAAAAAACAGAACATAAATCCACTGTCCATTGAATTTCAACTCTGGAAGTCTGAGGGCAGAAGGACAAGGGAGAATTTACATGAGGGCTTTAAAATTGCACAACTCCATATACATGGTTCTCCAGAGGGGCTGATGACTTGCAGCCACAACTGACTTTTGCTGGTATTGTAAGGACTGGGCATTTCTGAGGAGTGTCAGATCCACTTCCTCTCTAGGGAATAACTTGAGATATTTTTTGCGAGGTGGAAACATAATAAATTAATGTTAAACATATCTATTACTCGTTATCCACTTGGGTGTCTCTTCCACCCCATGCAGATGGGAGATGAAGCAGCTGCAGATGGAAGAGCCCTGAGACCTGACATGCAGCCAAACCCAGCCTGTGTTCGTGAAACTGGGCGACACTACACTCTCTCTTCTTTGAGTCTTCCTCTCAGTCTCCTCAGCTTAGTTTCTCATCAGAATCAATCATTTCATAATTAACTAGTCAGATTCTGATCAAGTTTGCCAAAATTTTATTATCCTGCTCTCAGACTAACATTATGTAATTATTTATTCAAGTTTCTACTGCTCCCACTTTGATGGAATTGAGTGAAGGAATCTCCTTCTGGGAGCCTAAGGGAGCTCTGTAATGAGAAACAGTTTCAGGAAGGTGAGTAACCCCTTTGCTTCACAGGGTTTACAATATGAGGAGAAAGGAAAAAACATATGTGCTCCCTCTTTATGTTCCAACATCCAGGGGGGAGAAATTAATGCAAAAACCAGCTTCCACATGTATTGCTTGGGTTTATGGTTAGGTTTTTTCCTAATTGGGAGTAAAACAAGTATCCTTTCTGGGGTGTTACAGTAATGTCCACAGGTGAGGGTCAGAGCCTTAATAAGCAGTGCAGAAACAAATACGAGACAATATTCTTTAGGAGAGTTGGGCATTACAGTGTAAAGTGTGGTGATCCATGCCATCATGACACTGCCTCTGTTGAACACTGAAATTTTTCATGCAACGTGTGCATAGCCTGGATGTCTTGAGAATGGGGCTTACAAAGTACAGCAACTTGAACGGGGAACTAACCAAACACAGCATTAAGAAATGCTGATGTGATGGAGACAGCCTCAGCTTTCCTACTTAAACCTAGTGAGGTGTCAGTGTCTTGACTGCAGGAGTATTCACAGCAGTAGAGCCTTCTCCTGGGCTGAGGTACCTAAGGTAGCCCAGTCCTCTTTCTTTAAAAAAAAGTAGCAAGAACGCTTCACCATAACTGAAAGATGGAAGGGTTTCAGGAGAGTATAAGAGCTCTTCTAACACCTTAGTTTTGTTTTATTTGGTAAGCAGACAGAGACTTGATTTACTTGTATCCCAGACATTAACTATTGAACTAGAAAATTATATGCACCTTCATTTGTTCCTCACTGAGAACACAATCATTTATGTAAGGTTTCAACAACAGAGGCAGAATTACATCACAGACGGCCTCATAGTTTGCTGGAGTTGAAGGCAGTGAGCAGCCCAAACCTTTTTGCACATGCTCCAAATGCTGTGGCACTCAACATATTGATCAAGTTGTCACTTCCCTGATTCTGCTCTGGTCAGGCTGTTTTGGTGACTATTAATGAAGCTTATCCCTTTCCCACAATGCATGGGGAGGTGCATGTGCATAGTACAGTCCTTTTATTGGGACCATAGACCTGGCTTAGTCCCCATCCTCTGAGACAGTGGGCCAGGCTGCTGTGGGAAGACTGCCTCTGCCTTCGTGAGCTGTGCCAGCAAAGCAGCATGCTGCAGAGTGCTCCTGTGCTGCACTACTGCAGTGGCACTGCTGCTTTTCATTTCTATCTGCAGGGAAAGGCCGGGGGAGGAAGATTTTGGCTCTCTGCCAGAGAGATTCTCAAACTGAAGCCTTTTTCATATTCCTCTGTGTTCATATCTTGAATTAACTCAGTGTTTTAAATAACACCATTGAGCAGATAATGAAGCAACTATGTATGCTAGCAAGAAGTGGAAGAGCAAGGAAAGCAAACTTACAAATATGGCACCTGCATTACTTTAAGGACATATGTTGTTAAATTTTTCAGGCATGATGTATCTAATTCCTATGCTATTTTATTGGTAAATAAGGAATTTATTGGGCAAAGACTTCTTTCTGGATAATAAAATAATTTGATGTGTCAAATGAAAGGCAGGTCAGTTAACCCACTACAGTCTTCAAAAAAGATCAGAAAAAGAAGATGAAAATAATCAAACTCACCTTAAGCCTGTTGAATGCAGCCCTCAGGATCTGTGTGTCTCTCTCACTCTCAGGAACAACTCGTATGACTTTATCACTGCCAATAACAGAAAATTGAATTGGCACCTTAAGACTCTTTGCAGTACTACAAAGGGACAATAATTAGGTTCAGATAGCTACTGTAATTGTGCTCTTTTTCAGCACCTGCAAAATGTCAGGAGAGCTGGAGCTCTGCCTCTAAACTTCCTGCTGCATTATGCACTTCCATAGAAATGATTTGCTCTTTAGAGATCAGTGTCAGCTTGACCATCCATTTCTGCACAAATGTTTTGTTCATTCCCTCTAAGTTAAACCATTTCAGGCTGATATCTTCCATACTGAGCATCTGCCTCAGAACAAAGCAATTATTTTTTTTCCAAAATGACGAATCTGTTTCTGAGGATTAGAATAAATAAAATACATTGTTTTTCATGTTTAAACCTTCAATGGACTTTGAAAAGTTCATTGTTCTCATGTATTCAAGAGGGGAGTTGAGAAAAGAGGTATCTTCATACTGGGGCATGCCTTTTGCTTTATCCATTAAAACTTGCACCAATTTTGTGAAGTAAATAGCAGCTCATCCTTGTTTAGAAGGTTCTAGATAATGGTAGCTGATTTTATTCACTTTCTTTAACAGAAACTGAAAGAGAGTAAGTTTAGATAAGATACAAGGAATAAATTCTTTGCAGTGAGGAGCACAAGAACAGATTGCCCAAAGATACTGTGGATGCCTCATCCCTGGAAGTGTTTAAGACCAGGCTGGACGAGGCTCTGAAAAACCTGTTCAGGTGAAAGGTGTCCCTGCCCATGGCAGGGAGGGCTGGAACTACATGACCTTTAAGGTCCCTTCCAACTCAAACCATTCTATGATTCTATGATCTCAATGGATATAACTTTGCAAACAGGACACAAGAAACTGAATGACCCTTCAATGACCACCATCTGTCATGACCTATGGGATGCTGGAGATCACAGAAAACAGAGGGGATGATCATGTAACTAAAATATGAGCCATATACAAGAAGAATGAAATAACTTTAACATCTCTTCCAAGAGACCTTGGAGGTCACGCATATCTTTATTTCTACAGTTCCATCTACTAGCCAGAATGCTTTTTAAACAATTTCTTTATCTACAGTTTCTATATTATCTGGGAATTTTAAACAGTAGAACTTCCCTTGACATTGAGAGGCTTGTCCCTTAAATACCTTTTGAGCTCTCTTACTTTGCTGGAGGTTCTGAGTCTGCTGAGAAGATATTTGACCAACTAGAAACAGCACTGCAGAGTGTGCCCTTCCTGGCTCACTGTTCTAGGAAGGCTCCCAAGCTGCTGCTGTTCTCAGACATCAGGTCTTGCCTTTGGTGAACTGTAGCTACAGCTCTGGTAGGACTCATCTTTATTGCAAGAATCCTTAATGCATACATAGGTAAGCGTTAAATACTGCAGTTCAGAAGAAAGCACTACTAATAGATTCTGAATTCTGAGATGGCTTACCTGTTTCTGGAAATAATTTTCCCTTACCCCCTATTCTTTTTTAGTCTTTTCTCTACAGTCAACCTTTGCTCCCCTTCGTTAGCCTCTGATCCTTCTTTCTGTCTCAGCTCTCCAGTTTTGGTTCTCACCCCTGCTGAGTTTTCCCTGTAGACAGGTCCCAAGCCTTCCAATTCCTTCATGGCATTAAAGTTTTTGGTCCAGTTAGACTCCAGGTTACTGCTGCAACCACCCTTATGTACACACAGGTGTGGATCTCAGTCCATTCCCCTGGGCTGCTGTTGACCTTTCTGGACAAATGGTTTATGCCTAAGAAAAAAGATTTCTGAAAACTCTCCTGTTATAATCTGGCAGCTCAAAAAATTTAGGAGAAATTACTGTGCTTCCAAGCCAAGTTTAACCTCCTGTATTGGAGCTTGCACAGAAAGGAATAAATCTCTTAGGGTACTACAGCTGCTGCATCTTTTAAAGGAAAATAGATGCTTTTAATTTATCATACATACAACAGTAATATTCTTTTCCATTACTCACTTCTTTCTAAGTACTAAATTGCTGCTAAGAAGAAAATAATAAAGAAGTAATGATTGCCCAGGAAGTTGATGTAGCTAATAAAGATTCATCAGACATTTCTGGAAGGATTGGAACAACCAACATATAAAAACCAGATTTTAATGAAATAAGTAGCTAAACATGTGTTACACAGCTGTAATGGAATTTGGAAGGAATGGATATCACTTAGGTATGGTCTTGATTAATACACATCACTGTAAACTGTCTTCGATTAGCTCAGCAATTCTGTCATTTCCAATGTGATGAAAAACCTGCCCTAGAGAGGAAAGTATTGGTGCTGTGACAGATTGATCACTTGACACATTGTTGGGAAATGCTTCAAGCTTTGGCTGAGTCTGCTGCTAGAGAGTTCATAGTGAGCAGTTTAGCATGGTAATTTTAGTATTTTAGTAAAAGATGGTTAAGCCATTATGGCAAAGCCCTTTCAATTTCTGTGCCTGCAAGATGTGGGAATACACTGGATCCCTGAGAACTGTCTGCTAACAACCACTGCTGTAGGCTGGCTACTCAGTGGATAACCATGCATTCATTAACAAAGTAGAGATAGGAAATCTAGCTTTACTTCAGATATCTACTGTCAAAACCCATAGCCCTAAGGTAATTATTTAGCTTTATAGTTTTTCTGGTTACATTTCACATTAAAGAAATCCAATGACTGCCCTAAATGCTATGCAATACCCATTGAATTTAGGGTACAAATTCAGCAACCTACCCACTATTTAAAAGCCAACAAAATCTATCAGATCATGTACTAATGTGGTTGATAAACGGCAGCTACACCCCAAACATGCAGGCCCATCCCCTGGTGAGGTCCCCTGCCATCCTTTATGTTGAGCTGTTGAGAAGAAAGAAGCAAATAATCATATATATACCCAGGGAAAGTTTTGCTGCCTGCAGATATATGTCAGCAGTCTACTGATTTATGCAGGTAAGGTTATTTTTCTAACCATGATGCCTCTAAATCTCTTTTTTTTTTTTTTAAAAAAAAAAAACCCTCTATTTTAAAAAAATCTCTAAACAAAGAGCAAGATGGGATATGTTTTGTATAAATTAACATAGGAGTTTATATCCACCACAACAAACTTTCAGTTTACCCCTAGCAATTAGGCTAATGGAATTTAAAGCTAGGACTTAGTGAGATCTTTTGAATTTTGTGTAAACACACTTGAAAGCCTTTGCCAAGAGCAGAACACAAGCTTTAGCAAATGAACTGACTGAGTGTGGTGAGCAAAGAGGAGAAGCCAGACGGCTGATGTCCCCAGGGACAGCCTTATGTCTGAGCAAAAGGGGTGACCAGCTGTTGGCCAGCACTGACACGCAATGACATCCTTCTTCCCTTCATCAGCCCCTTGTGTTTTTCAGGACCAGCATGAGAAATGACACAGCTGCTTTTGAAACACAGACTGTGCTACGTGGCCCTGGGATGGGTGATACTCCCTGATGTCAATGGGGACTAAAACCTTTTGGTTTATTTCTTTAGCCTTTTCATTTACTTTTTTCCCCATTTACTTCATAGTTTTACTCATTTATGAACAGACCAGATGGATCCAAAGAAACTATTCTGCAGCACATCTACAGCTTCTTTACTGATGGAATTAGCAGTTCTCTCTCATGAAACTTTCTTGATGATGTCACATGGCATAAACTGCATTTATGTAAATTCCTCATTTCCTTCAGGAAAATCCTTCTTACTGTTTTATTCTCCTGACTAATGTGAACTTTAATCAGATCTCTACTCTCTCATGGAATTTAATAAAAGTATGTTTACAAAGGCTTTACAAGTATTTTAAACACAGTTTAAGAAGTGATATGTAATAAATCAAATACCTATAGAAAAAATAGGAAGGAAAATAAATCCCCACTTACGGGCATCCATTCCTAATAGTGGAGGAGGGATTATAGTTCTTGAGAACAAGCTGCCATAGTTGCTGCAGTTTAGCAGTTGATAAAGGCTGAATGACACATCTGAAAAGATCTACAGTATGAAAGCCTCTTGTCAACTCCCAATATGCCATCAGATATCATTTGTGATGAAAGATCAGTTGCCTCATTCCCTTTTCTCCACTGAATTCTGATAGTTAAAAGGTTAAGAAATAATAAAACTTTAATGCTTTTCTCTCTCTCCCTGTTACTGGGATGAAGGGTTTTAACTGTGACTCGATATTGTTACAAAATGGAGGTAGATAAATAAGGCTGGGCTTCTTCCTGAGACCTGGTGGGTACATCTGGAAAGGGAACTTTACAAAATATCCGGAGCCCTTCATTATGGTTTTCTGTATTAGTATGAATGCTGATCTAAACAGAAGAGACCACCATTTGTATTGTCTAGATGGCAATGTATATATTTTCTGCGTTTTAGCTATTAAGGCAGGAAAACTGATACTATTCCTACTACAAGAAAGAGCTAGCTGATTTATAATTTTGAATGAAAAATAGGTGCTTGGGTAATGTAGGCAAAAATGCTGAGGAGACAAAGTATGTTATTGAATTATATTTATCAGCATAGCACAGATGACTTCTTGGGAAGCTGAACTTACATGCTAATTCCCAGGCATGGAATATCTGAGTTTCAGAGATGTTTTACAGGTGCAAAAGTGTTTCTTTGCCAAGCAGGAAATTTTACAGACGAAAGTAATGCCATATTACTAGCAATCTTCATTTGCACAGCTTCATTTCAGAGACATATGGTATGGAAATGTTAGTATCTGCAAAAATTTCAGTTTTCATTCCAACTAAGGAACAAAGCTTTTCCAATAAAAGCTGGCCTCCAACGTCCCACAAACACTGGCTATTGGGCCATCTAGCTTAAACACAATAAGTGGGAACCAATTGCTTCAGTGCATGTCTCTGTCTCAGAAAAGAAAAATGAACTGTGTATGGTAATGAATGCTGCCTTGCTTCATGAAGTGTCATCCAGTCATGTGCAAAAGAGGAGAGAAAGAAGGCAGTGATTCGGGGCAGAAAATAAAATAAGAAGTAACAAGACCAAGAAACAAGACCTTAAACAAGCAGACCAAATTAAGCAACCAGATGACAAGGAAATATTGTGCTAACTCTGCAGGATTAAGATCCAGGGAGGAGGCTGCTGTAATCTGCTTAAATGAAACAGCATGTATACTCATTCATATTAATTTCCTAAGAAACATACTGTAATAGCATATTTGCATGAGACAGCTGATGATTGTTTAACTTGGATATGATCCTTCCAATGCCATGTTATTTGAACTACTGCTACTTTTAAAGAAAGGATCATCATCATTCAGGTAACATATTGAAAGGAGCTTCTGCTATAACCCCATCTACTTCTTCATTGCCATGGCTTATGGCAATAAAGTGAGTTGCTCTGTGCTTTGTATGATAGCGATGAGTAGATGGTGATGCTGTCAGGCCTGGGATAGGGCTAGGGTTCTGACAAGACCAGAATGTTTATCTGTCCATCTGGGTGCCCCTCTGCCCAAAGAGGAAAGCTTCCCCTTGTCCTCCCTTTTCATCCTGCAGAGGCATGTTGAACACGTGTGGTGGGGCCAGACAAGCCCAATTTAATCCTGCTTAGACTGTAGCAAACAATTACTCCCCAGCCAGTGTCCTGAACATGATTACATCAGCTGCATACATTTTATTCCTTTTCCTGTTCTTCATCCTCCCTTTCACCACACTTCTTCCTTGCTTTTGCTATCTCCTCTCAAATAAACAGCTCATCCCTAATTACTTTTCCTCAACCAGTCCCAGCTTTGCTATATCAGTACCCAAGTCTGGTATTTCTAGGTAATCTCAGCTTCCTATGGTATCACTGATAGGGTTACCCAGGTATTGTTGCCCAAAACACGGCAGTGTTTTCAGTTTCAGTGCTCTCTTTCAATTACCTGTGGAATTCAACCTTTTCTCAAGTACCTCCTTTACCTTCTGCAAGATCCAGCTGTGCTTCACAGTGCTCTCTGAATTTTTGGTCAGTTTCTCACATTGTCACATTCAGCAATTTCTCAAGTCATGTCCCATCATTTATCCATGCCTTGATCACTTAGCTTAAGCTCAGGCCGGACTCCAGTCAATGGCCTGCACATTCCTGCAGCTGCCTTCATTCTGGAAGTGCACACAAAAGCTCATTGGCTTTTCTGAGTTTCAGAGTTGCTTCAGTTCATTCTAAGCCCCATTTACATTTTGAGACAACTGCAGCAACTATTTCCAAATTAAATATCTCAGGACTCTGCAGCAGATTTCCTCTTGGCCTCAGTGAAAGAAAGAACACTGAATCTGACAGAAGGTTGTTACAGAATTTAGATATCAAGAGCAGAAGGGTGAAGGGGAAAATGGTTCAATGGTAGAGGACTGTATTAAACTTTTTATACTCAGACTTCCTTTAAGACCTAGAACAAACAACCACAGGTCATTTCCAGCGAGGCTCAGCGCCGGCTTGGCAGAAGGTTCCTTGTACTGAGCTCCATATGCTTTGTATCCATTCATGTGTAAAAACCTCACACTCTGTATTTGATAGTGGATTGGTTTGTCTCTGGGCTCTGTCGTGGTGGGTGTGCTTGAAGCCCAGGTCCTTGCCAAAGCCTGGCACTCAGCCTGAATCTGACGCCGGGTGCACACCGGCCTGCAAAGCCTGATGGACAGGCTGGGGTGCAGAGCTATGCTCAGCTGACAGTGGAGGCATGGTTCAGCTCCCTGCCCCGACAAACAGGGCAGATCTCATCCTTTAAACTTGTGAGAGTGTGGAGACACAAATAAACTCATGGCTTTTGAGCTTCCTGATGGCCATGGTAATGGGAGCAAAGCAGGGACCATAGGTGGAAAGCACTATATACAGCTTTCACAGAACAAAATTCTGCAACTCTTCCCAAGTCTTGAAACATTCTGCATTTACTCCACAGCCTTCAATTATATTGAAAAAACATCCTTCTTTTTCAAATAATATAATATTCTCCACATCTCCAATTTTTTTGGTGTACTGATATTTGTAGAATAACAGCAAGGAGTGCAAACAAGAGATGTCCATGCTCTCCTGATTTGGAGACAGCTATGAAATTTTGAAATATGCTCAAAGGTTGGAAATAACTCCCCACTATCGGTTGCTCAGGCAAACTACAAAACCTGGAAAATATAAAATATCTTTTCAATGAAAGCAGTCTTCTGCAGTATTAAATGAAAATTTTAAACTGGTGGTATTCTGATACAAGTGCCTAAGTTTAGTATGCACTAACATCAACAAAGCACACTAAAATTGATTTACCATATTTTTAAATGTGTGTTTATATATTAAAAATCCCATATACCCAGAAGTAAGTAAAATAGCTATTTTTCTGATACTAATAAATAGCTTATCACACATTAAGTGTAAGGTTTAAACCCTTCCTTTAAAATGTTTGAAGTTAATAGAAAATCTTCAATTGATAGAACACAATCGATCTGGACTCTACTTCTTATAAGTTATGGTTCTACTTGACCTTTACTTGCCACTGCAGTCAAATATCTGCACATTTCCAGCTGTGTGACAACCACTGAATGGGGCATGTAATTTATCTACCTTGATGACTTCTTTTCAAGGATACTTCAATCTTTGAAAAACAGAGAAGAGGATATCTTTCTTTTATTTTCATAGGTCATGTTCTTCATTTAAATTTCTGCTTATTTTTAATTTATTTTTTTCTCTCCTCTAATTTAAACAGAATGTCTATTTGTGGCCCAGAAAAAAAACTTGCCAAATTTATTACATAATTTCCTTTAACAGCAAAGAGGAAGATCTTCTGACCAGCAGGTCTTTTCTAATAGTACTCTGTTCCTCTCATTATAATACATGTAATTCTTGTAATGTGTTCAATTCAAAATTATTTCTGTCTTTGGAGAAATAATTTAATAAAGTAAGAGAATAATTTTGGTTGATGAGATATCTGGACATCATTTCATCAGATGTCCCTGTAGCTCTTCTCTGCACCTGTTCCTGGTTTTCTGCATCTAAATAAGGACCAAAAGCACTCTGTAAGTGTTGTTACTCCTTTGAAAATTCTCATACAAACTGAATTTTATGGTCCTAACACACTGAAAATCACAGTCATCCTGTGGCTGAATGCTACATTGTTGGGTTTTTTTCTGCTTGATCCAGCCCAAGGATTTGCAGTAATAAGGAGAAATTTTTCTATGCATAATTTAAACTTGAACGATTGCATTTCACCCTAATCCTTTTAATTCAGCCATTAAGTCCATCCAGTTTTTTCAACATGTCTTGAACCTTTCATGAATAAATAGCTTCAGAAAACTACTGGAAATAAAGAAAAACTGTATTTTTTGTAGGTAATGATCATTCAAAGCATAGAGAATGAGGGTTAAAGACGTGTAGTAATTCCTGCTGCTGAATGGGATCATGTTTTGGTTATTCCTGATAGGCAATCTCTTGAGCTCATTTTAAGACCTTGATCCTCAAGCCCTCACAACTGTACAAAATCTTTCAGCAATAGGAGGAGGAAGCCTTTACTCATTACTGTACTTGGCCCTGAAACACAAATAACTTGTAAGCATGTGTTTGTAAGTGTATAAAAAAAAGATCAGAGGCATTGCCTCATACATATTTTAAAAAGTAAATGTCAAGATGGTGAGCTTAGATTTAATTTAGGGCTTATCATTAGTGTTTTCTATGCATTTATTCATTTATGCAAGTTACAGCAAGAAAGATGAAAATATTTATGGAGTAAAAAAATCTTATGGTGTGAAATACTGCTGCATGAGATGTCTGTAGCATGCTAAGTTTCTCCAAACTATTCCATCATCACTTATTGCCTAGTTAACTTCCACATAATGATTATATATTTTAATTCATGGAAAGTACACTGTCAGTGTCACTATTCAAATAAAGTACAAACAGGAGATGCTTCTCCAAAATTTTGCAAAAGGACAGGATCTGTAGATTTCAAAGTTGAGGAATAAACCAAATATACTGAAAAAAGTGATGAAAATCCTCTAAGGAAATTCTTTTTGTGCTGGTGTTACTGCAATAGGCAGGCTTCATTCCATTGATTTCCATGCAGTCGTGCTAGGTTAAGCAAGAGAAAAACAGAAGGATTTTTTTTTTCATTACAGGACAATTAGCTATTCCTGTGCTTCAGCCAAGCATAATAGAGGCCTGGGTGCTGAACCATTCATCAATTTAGGATGCTATTTTGAAGAAATTGTGAATCTGCAAGAACTAAGCCCAGAAACAATTACACTTGATGCTAACTGCTAAATACTGCCACAACTGAGAGTGTCACAGGGAACCTTCTATTTCCCCCCCAGGGACACAAGCAAGGTGACATGCTGATCTGAGATGCAATACCAAATCTGTGTCCAGGTAGAGTGCCTCTGACAACAGGAATGAGGAGGGTCCCTCAGCAAAGGGACACCTTGCACACCCAGACTGAGGTCAAATGGTATTTGCAAATTTCTCTTCAAACAGTCTGTACTGCAGAATATGTTCCCAGGAGAAATGATACTGCAGGAAAGGAACAAATTAAGTATATATAAAGCAGAATGTATGGTAGAGTCTTTGAACTACAAATGCGGGAGGGTTGATCTCTGTGACCCCTGGTACATTGTGCCATTTTTGCTTTCTGCCATCTGCCTCGAAGAAAGAGACCAGTGAGACAAACCTAACAGTGAGTTTGCAAAGGTACAGCTGCATCTGGGAGTATTTCCCAGTTTAATGCACAAGCTGGATGTATCTTGGCTTCCAGCTGAATCCTGTGTGTTTGTACTGCACTGTGTTCAACCATCTCTCCTGAGAAAGGATGGAAGGTGCATTCTGCTGAGCAGTGTCTGTGTGTGCTCTGGAAGCAACCTACACTGCCAGGGAGCAAATATAAGCAAATGTACTTTGCTTTTAGCACAGTCAGGTGTTGTACAATAAGTTATTTTGGAAAAATTAGAGGTGGTTTTAGATGTTTAGTTATGCAATGGGTTTCCTTTAAATCAACTTTCAAAAATTGTTTTGGAATAACTCTGAAAATAAAACTGTTTAATTACATTTTCAGTGAACATGGAAACCAAATGTGTGAAGCAGAAGGAGAGAAAAGTAATTTCCATGAAAAATTTTTTGTTTCATTTTAAAGAATTATGCACTGAAAAGTGCAGCTACAATTCTACACCACGTATACTTCAAATTGCAGGGTAATTACTGACCCATCTTTCCTTACAAATATGAATCCAATTTCTTGTCAAGTATAAACAAATTAAGTGTGCATGTGCCCACAATAGGAAGTGTTATTTTACTAAGTATAACAGATTTTTAATGTTCACATTTTTATAATTTTCAGATACAGGCCAGTTGTTTGTTTGGTTTTTTTTTTTAATATGAGTGTTCAAAACAACCTTTTGGAACTAGATGTAGTACTACAAAGAGAAAGCTTCTGATGACTCACAGAATGTTCTCTCCTAAGGACCACTTTTCCATGGTGATGAATTTATAGACAAGGTTTAGAAACCTTCCATGGGACAATTTTAGCACACAAAAAGGAAAACACTTAACCAGCTGCTCCAAGCAGCTTTATGGATGCTATTTATAATCTTTTTGCTTATAGATACATTTAAGCTGTTTTAAGGCTCTGTGGTTTTTTTTTCTCCCTAAGCCTTTTTGTTTGAAAATATAGAGGTTACATCCATTTGTTTCTCATACCATATGAGTTACTTGATAATCTGCCCCAAGGCAGGAACCTGCCCCTCTGGAGAGCCCATGCTGCCAGCTTGGGTGTGAGCTCCCAGCCCTCCCTGGCACACTCTGCTCACAGACCAGCAGTTCTTTAGATGACTGCTTGCAGCAATTCTATCAATATTTTGTCAAAAGCATAGATAAGATAGATAAGATAACGACAGATAATATATGTGGAACCACATTTGGACCTGCGTGTGAATATACAAGTCACCTTATATGTCAGTAAAGTTTACAATACACTAATTGCCTGCAGGATCTGAACATGGGGAGGCATTTGTATATATCAGGAGACTGCAAAGAAACCAGCCAAAAAGTGTTTGATGTGATCACCATAATTATCTTCTTCATTACTGGTATTAAAGGCTGGGAACATCAGCACAATAGGTAAGCAGAAGCACCTTTGCTTTGATAATCTCCGTCTTGAACTCTTTGGATTTTGTTCAGTTATTTTTTTAGGGAAGTGAGAAAGTGGCTTTATTTAAGTGGCTCTTCGTTTTAAAAGAGAAGTGGCTTTATGTATTATCAGAGCCCTCTCAGATGCATCCATGGTCAGCTGTATTTAGGAGCTGGGGTGTAAACGTCAACCAAACTGAGTTTGCTGGACATGGGGCTCTCTTTAAAAAGGTTGTGCAAGATTCCCAATGCCTTTGCATTTGTCTAGCCCATCAGGGTTAGACATTTTATCCTTTTGCATTTTTACAGCCATAAATTTAGGTTTCAACCTGGCACAAGGTTTCTTGGGGGCAGATTAGGGACAGCCTTAATCTCTGATGATGTTGTAATACATACATCACCGTTCTTGCACTCCCTCAGCTACACATCTTGATAAAAAAGATGTCAAGATACTGCATTTAAACATGCTTATACTAGATGGCAAGTTTTCAGTCTCACTTAACAGCAAGGAATGGATGGGAAAGGAGTGTAACACATCCACACATCCAAACAAGATAGCTGTGCATAATTAGATGGATCTGAATCTTTGAACTTAGTCGTGATATGCATATATGCAATCTGACTCTCCTTTGACCTGGATTTTCTAAAACCAATTCTTTACCTCTTGTTCCTCAAACCAGTCCTAAGTATCTTACACAAAACTGACCTGCTATTCTATCACTGAAAAATGATACTGATAGTGCTGAAGAAAACAAAAGCACACCAAATGCAGAATACTATTTGAAAAACAAAATCAAACTGAAGGCTTGGGGAGGGACATAAATATTTTAGTGGCAATGAAATTATTTATTCTCTGAAGACAGCTCCTGTAACACAGCTGCACCAGCCATTAAGGCAATTATATTTTCCCATTTTTATTAGCTGCTTGAGAAATAATTTTTTTCCACTAGATTAAAGCTGTGTCAGTTCTCTACAAAATCACTTCTGACTTCAGGGATACTGGAGATACATATTAAGTAAATCTGGAAGTGAAAGACTAGGATTTATTTCTTTATTGTGGTAATAGTTATTTGTGTGGGACAGCTTGGACTTCTACAGAAACTTCTGTACCTCTTAGTTTAATACCCTGACCTTACAGCATGCCACAGTAAGAATTCTCTAAGCAAAAAAGTGGAAATTCTGCTTTTGGTTAGGAGAATAATGTTTAGTTTAACTGCACCTATCGAGCTTGTCACAATTTCAACACAATTGAAAAGGAGGCCAGTTCCACAAGTCTTCCCTGAGCTTTGCTGTAACCCTCCCACACCTTCTACCAAGGTGCTGTGAACAGACAGAAGGATTTTGTTGTATTACAGCAGTCTGAAGGGAGATGATGTTTGTAGGCACGCAAGAAAATATTGCCCTTTCTACCAACATGAGTTCATTAATAGACCAGGCACAAAACCAAACTCTGAGCTGCTGAGAGGGGGCACTGTGTAAAAGTGAGGACCACACGTGTCTTGGCAAAGCAGGGGCTTGCCTCACCTGTGTTAGGTGTAACAACCTGTAAGGGCTGTTCCACGTCAATGCAGGCCACCTGGCCCAGCACAGCCCAGAGTGAGAGATGGGCACCTCAAGACTACTCAGACTGATAAAGACACAAATCACCTTCTAGAAGTCCTCTCTTCATCATCTGCACAATGAAATATTTCTGTGAGAATGCAGCATAGAGCACAATGCAGTTAAGCTATTTTGCATTCTCTCTCTCTCTATTTTATTCTATATTTTATTCTGTTCTATGTTCTAGTATTTATATTTTATATTAATACCTTATATATATTAAGGCTTTCTGTTTTCTTGCCTTTTCCCTCCTTTTTTCCTCCCAAACTTGCTGTTCTCTGATTCCAGGGCTATGACTACTTTGAGCCCTTTATTTTGAGCTTTGCATGCTAACCTAAGCACTCTGCACATTCTGACACCTCCCTGAACCAGCTGAGAATGACTTTTACTCCTGTTTCTCATTAGCGGCAGATAAATGTATATTTTTAAAATAAGGGCGACAAATAAGGATTAACAGGCAATGAATAAATTAACAGGTCTTGGAGAGGTTATTTATGTAACTAAAGAGAGGTAAAATACTTCACCAGGGAATAAATGATGTCCATAAATTTAGCTGTGTTGAGAGGCTGATATTTAACTTCAAGGCAATCTGTGTTTATGACTGGAAGGAGAAAGATTTATATTAAATATTTAAATAATAAACTATTCCTTAAAATACCTTTCAAAAGCATTTGGCATTCTTTTCTTTTTTGTTGGTGTTAATACGTTTTGTTTTATTCAAGTCAATTCAATTTGATGCCTGCTTGCATAAACTGGTCATGAATTTTCTTATCTGCTGACATTAGTGCTTTGCAGATGTTGGGGAAAAATGTTTATTGCAGGATGTTTATGGCCCTGAAATCCAAAGATCATTATTGATATCTGTTCAAAATATACCTGCCTTTCATGGGCACATGGGCAAATAAATCTTCCTGCAGTACAACCCTCAGAGCAGTATTTTCAATCCTAGTGACTTTCCTTTTTTTTTAGTTCTATTTAAAAATGTCCTGATTGTAGGGTGAGTTGGTGTCATACCCAACAAAGCTGCCAATGTCAGACTTCTCCCCATTATGACTTGCTGAAGTCTTGCTGAGCTGGAGCACTTTGCAATAAATAAAAGTCTACACCTTACTAACACCTTGACAATCACAACAATGTGGACAAGTGAGAAGTAATGTGACACTGTGCATGGAGAGAAAAGCAAAACTTTTCTGGTAAGAACTAGGTGATCTCAAAGCCCCTTGCAATGCAAACCACCCAATGGTAAATCCAACAGGAAGAGTCAGTAGCCTAAATTAACATGGAGATAACTCATGCACATGTGAAATCTCCTGTCTGGGCTTAATGGCAGAGTGAAGGGAGTTTACTGCATCACCTGAACATCCTCAATACAGTGTATTTTAAGGATTCTTTTTTGTTTTCACTGTTCTATTTTACTTTGAAACTTCTCTTCCTCTGTGGCAGAAAGGGGCTCTAGAGTTGGAATCAACCACACTAATGTGGTCTGCATGAAATGAGTTATGGTCTTCTGACTTCTCATAAAAGAGGCTGTTGCAAGATCAGCGATGGTTAGCAATTACTAGGTTATAATCTGAATGTTGGAATAATCCAGATTTGTAGCCCATTCCTAGCAGATCCATATGGCTGTGCTTAAAGTGGCAATTCTGTATTTTATGTAGTCTGTTAATACAGGCATGAACTGCTTCTAGTGAGTGCTACAATTAAAGCTGCTCAGGTCTGCCTGTTTGCTGGAGGAAAAACAAGTTCACTTTCAGATCTCATCATTCATATTTAGTTCATCTATCACATTTAGTATTTTGATTTAGTGGAAATGATGGAAGTTAAGCTAGACTTTTCTAAATCTTTGCCAGCTCTACAGGAAAATAAATTACAAAAGTATGCTAGATCATCTGCTTTTAATAATTTTTTACTGGAGCAGCAAAGATGGTGTTAATAAATCTTACTAATATTGTAATTAGAGACAATGTAAATATAAATACTAATGGAATATTATTTTAGCTGTAGATTTCTAAACTTTTTAATACTACTCAACTGGGAAACAGCACAGTACAAGTCAACAATGCATCAACGTAGGAGATTAAAATATTCACATCAAAATGACGTCAAGTAGAAGCTTGGGTAAGGCAGTTCCAGCACAACAAGGAACCACTAAACAATGTGAAAGAAAAAGGAGAAAACCAGTGCATTCTTGCTTGTTTTTGTGAACAGAAAACTCTGAGGCAGCATTTTAGCTCAAGGAGTACAGTCTGGAACAGAAAGAAACACATAGTACAAATGAGTCTTAAATGAACAACTGCATTACAGATCTAGCAAACTGTCCAGTGGTGCTGTATGAAGGGCTGTACTGCAGGAGCCCCAGATATCTGCAGTAATCCCACTTGTCCTGACCAGAGACAGCTTCCTGCCTCCAGCAACTGTTTCTGTTGTGATGCCCAGAGGAAGACAATTCCCTTTGCCTTTACTTCGTGCCTCAAGCACTTTAAATTCCTTAAATACCTCTTGATGTGCTTCCAGAAAGCATATGCAATATAAAATTGCTTTGAGATTCTCTGAATGTTAGTGTGGGTTAAAAGGTGGTTATCTTTATCAAAGCATCTTTATCAGAGCATTTCTATTTTGGAACAGTCCTCCTGCCCAGAGTTAGCTGGACACATCTGTGGTAGGTGACAGCCAGCTGAATGCTTGGCTGGACAGTGTCACCTGCACAAGGAAGAGCAGTGTGCTGCTGAAATGTTTTAAATTGTACTCATTTATTCTGCTCACTTTCTTTCAATAAACCAAAAATCCAAGGTGGTGTGGAGATTAACACGGTGTAGTGTGTAAGGGGATGTTTTCCCCTCTGCCCTGGAGCAAGAAGCTGTGACAGCTGTGCTCAGTTTACTACAAGGGAAGCTGCCACAGGCAGGCAAGCAGGTGCCTCCTCTTAAATCTTCTTTCCAGCCTCAGAAGCCTCTCCAGGGCTGCTGGGACTTGCCCTACATTTCTTAAACCCACTCATGGTAATATGACTCCATTTATAGTAATTTCATAAGGGAAAGCCTGGTATTAACCACTCTTGTTATTGGAGATTTTGTACTTCTTGTTATTGATGCCTTGGTTTCCACAAAGGAGGGATTCAAAAGACACCTCTGCAAATGAATTAAAGGAAGAAATGGATACTGAGAGTTCCTGCTTTGCTATTTTGGTGCTGGGTGTGGTGTATGCATAGCTGATGTGTGTGGGGCTGGTTGATGGGGGTGCACAGGTGTCCCACAGCAGGAGTGGAGACGGCAGAGAGCACCTAGAGAGACAGTGCCAGGTGGGCAGCACAGCACAGTCACAGCTGGGGCTTTGTGCTGCCTCCCAGGCCAGAGCTCAGTGCCTTCCCCCAGCTCCGCTCAGGTGGGTGCCTCGGGTACACACAGGTAAACATTTTCCTTCCCCCAATACAATTTTTTTACTGAAGGACAAATAGTGTTCTCTAAACATGACTCATTTTCAGTCCTCAGCTAACAAAAGAAATGGTATCAATGATCTGAATTGCTTGAGTGGTTAGTCAGCTGATTCCTAATATCTGAGGACAGTGATTGGAAGTGATCTGGATATTTACTGACACAACAACACTGAGGTGCCAACATATAGATGGTGTAAGGCAATGTTTCATTTGTTCTACAGTTATTGTGTTGGGTAACAAAGCAAAGAGGAAAAACTTTGCTAGTTTAAATATGTTCCTGATACAGAGCAGGTAATTGCTTCATTTTTAGGCAGTACAAATCTGATTACAATGGGAAAACATTCTTCTGAAAAAGGAGCCAATGGCTAAGTAAAACTTTTAAAAAAGGTACAAAGAAAGGAATCATGGATTGCTCTGGATGGAACTACTCTCTATTGTACCAGACATCACAAATAGAGCAGTTCCACATTCTCTTCCAAGACACCTCAGACATCTCTGTATCTTTACCACTGATAAGTGATGGAGATAAGAAAGAAACCTTTGCTGCAGACATGCTGTTTAATGGTTGCAGTATTTCAGACACCTTTTTTTAGGTGCTAGTGCTAGGAGAGGAATAGAAGCTACACAAATCTTTTAATTCAGATCAGAAGTGCACTTCTGAAGTGAACCTGAGTGTTGCTTCCCACACACACGTGGTTCTCAGTGTGACACAGCCTCTGGGTTTGTGACACACATTGGACAGGTCTGAGGGTGCACAAACTTGATTGAACACAAACTGAGGGATGCTCTTGGGTACCTTCAATGCACCTCAAACACAAATCAGCTTTTAGTCCTTGGGGTGAGATCAGCCAGTTCAAAGCCAAACCCAACCAGATCCATATAATGTAGAGAACATCTGGTCCTCAGCAGCAGCTGGTCCAGTCTCATCAGAATGTTTGCATAGCACTACCTGCTCACACAGAACCTGAAAGGTTATTTTGACTCAAAATGACAAGACTTACAAGCAGGCCTCTGCTTAGGTTAAAATTTAACCAAAAGTACTTTAAATTTATCAAAGGTAGGGCAACTCCTGGAGGGACACTTTTCCTACAGAAGGCCATGTGTTTGAGAGGGTGGATGTGTGTCTTCCATCACTGCTTGTGGAAAACATTTTTTCCCCACTCAAATCCATGTCATTAGCACATGAGCTATGAGCCTTCTGGACAGAGAAATTTCACCCTCAAACTTTTGTCATTATTGAGGTAAATTCTAATTTGTCAATAACTACTCATGAAATTCATTTATTCCCAGAGAAACAGTAGAAGAAAGTTAATCTATTTAGCTTCCAGAAAAAAATTATTAAAATATATTTTAAATACCTTGGCTGCCTCTTTTCTTTTTGCACCAGCGCAAGCATGAAAAAAGCCTCACAGAAATTTCTACTCTGCTAAAGGCCAATTTAATAAAAAAAAAAAAAATGCAGAGTAACTTTTGTTTTTACCAGCTCTACTTGACACATGTTTTCTGCCTACAAGGGCACTATGTTACACAAGCGTTGATATCTGAATGCTATCAAAGTCAGTACATACTTAAATGTGTAAAATAATTTTTCTCAGCTCCACATTAGACTCTTATGTGAAATATTACAGTTTTAAGCAAGTGTCAATGAAACCAAAGCACTCTTCTTCAAAATCTCTTCATAAAATACTTTAACGATTCATTTCTATATGTACATAGCTTTCTAAAGGTCTTTTGTAAACCCATAAATCCCCTGTTCTTACAGATTTTAGAGCCTCATGCCACTAACCTAACTTTTAATGTTAAATGATGTAAAAGTTTAACTACTAATTCTGATGTTTCTAGCTTCTTTTGTCTCTTCAGTATTCATGTTTAGCTATTTTAGAGTACCATATAAATGTCAGCCTTAAATTAGGAAACATTCTGTCTGACCCAATAGTGATGCATTTTACTAAGTGATTTGATAGATTTTAGAGGGAAAAACCTAATTTTCCTGCTCTGAGGTTTGCATTTCACATTTATTCTGAAGGTCAATTGCCAGGAGAATTAACTGTGTAACAAAAAAACTATCAGATAAAGTTAACAGATGCCTGATTCTCTGGGTAGAGGAGTATATTTTGGGTGCTATTTGCCTACAGGAAGCCTGTTAATCTGCTGGTTTGATACAGCTGCCACAGCAGTAAGTGGCATCCTGGTGCTATGTTGTTACTGCTGTAAATGACCATGCTATCTGCATGACCAGATAAATACAATATAATGCAGAAATAAACCAGACCCATGGCTGGTTTAGGGAGCAGAGCAGGGTGCCTGCTAGCTTGCCATTTGCTATCACTTTGGATGTGAAAGTGAAGAGATTCCTGGTTCTATAATTCTCCTTAATGCTCACACTTAATGAGCAACACCTAAAACTTGCCTTTGGGAACCCTCTGAAGAGCAGAGTAGCTGCTGAATTCCCTTGTCACATTACTATTCACAGTGATAAAAAGGGAAGGAGCAGAACTCTTTTATTTATGCTCTCTGATACCAGTGTCCTAACTGAAACTATTTTATTGATTTTCAAATTAGTTTAACAGCATACTTAATAATACCACACTACAATGGCTTTTTGTATCAGATTATGAAAGATTGATAATCCATTCTGTGGCACATTGCTGGTCTGAGGTTTGATGGCAGCAACAATTTCTAAATAAGCACTAAACTGGAAGAGAAGTGGGAGCACCATTACCACAGGAACAGGGAGGGCAGTGAAGAAGATGGAGGCAGTGAGGGGAAGGCTGCTTAGAAGACATTTGTATGAAAACACTTGAGTGTCACTCAGCATAACACACTGGTGCAGTCAGTGGCATCTCTGACAGATAGCACACAGAGTTAGCAAGGGGTGACATCTGCAGTCCTCTGTTTTCCCAGTCACTGCTAACTTTGAGTGTTCAAATAGCTTGTGCAGACTCTAGGAGAAGTTTAAGAAATTATGGATCCCAGAAAACAAAAGCATTAGTCTATTTACCTGCTGGCTTTGAGTATATAGGTTCATAGTGGAAATTTATTTTCCATGATACTTCAGATATTTTTGATTGCATGGTCTGAGCAGAAAAAAAAAAAGGTAATTTTTAAGATTAGCATGAATATAACTGATTATAACTTCAGAATTATGTTATATACACATTGAAGTTTCAGATGTAGGGGCAAGTGTACCAGGATGCTGTAACCAATCCAGAAATGGAATAGACTAAGAGTGAACTATTTCAATTGCTCTATTTCCTATATCACCTAATTTGGTGATACAGGAAATTATTGATACTCCTTTTAAGCAATTTTATGTTTTATTAGGGCTCAACATCCAGGAGATAGTCGAGACTCTTTTTTCCCTAACAGCAGGTTCCAGCTACTCCTAAAAGCAGTAAGGTGCTTCTCTGCAGAGCACACTAAATCAAGATATACACAAATGGGCCCATTTATGATGACATACCCAGTTGAATCTAGATTCATTTTCGTAACTGACAAATAGAGTTTACAGCTGACTTTCTCTAGTACTAGATTTTTGGTAATAAAGCCTTAGTTTAGTAAAGAAAGCAATTGAGAAGTTCCTGACCAGTCAATGGATGCATCAAGAGTCTTGTACAGATGGAAAGCTTTTAATTGTTGCTTCTGAATGTCTTTGAGTGTAGAACTGTTGGTGATGCAGGATCACAATTCTTTCAGTACTGTATATTTGTCCCAGTCCTGAACAGAAATGCTTATTTAGAGGCTTGGAAGAGCCAGGCCATGAGGACTGAGTGCAAAAGTTTCCTGCCTGGGGATCATCTGAAGAGAGAGAAGGGAGGGGAATAAACCTAAATATTAAATGTTAAAGCTGCTGCAACTAGGAACACATGGCAGCCCAGACATCCCATCACCAGATAAAGCATGTGGCAAACTCAAAGCCCCAATTTAAAGCTGGCAATATAAAGCCTGTTTAGGCTGCCAAAGAACCAGATGTGTCATGCCTGGAAGACTCTCTTTCCATCACTGACTCTTTGCTTATGGTCCTGTGATAGATATCCAAAAGTGCACCATAAAACATTTACAATTTCTTGGGAGGTGTTGTGATCACCAACACACCTAAATTGGGTTTTTTTCCTTCTTTTTTCAAACAAAATGTGGAAGTTGTTTCTTGCCAATATAAAACACACGAAAAGGGACCCTTAAGTAGTTTATCTTACTATTTCTAGTGCTTTGGACTTAGCTGGGCTCAAAATCTGTTACCAATATGATTTACTCTATGGAGAAATGTTTGTAAAATGGAGTAGTGAGTGTCTTATTTCATTTAATAAACTCAGTTTACAGTTAAATAATACAAATATTTGTGTAGAAATGTGGAGTGAGGTTGGGAAATTCTCATCACAACATGAATTAAGGTGAATTAACATGCATTATGGTTTTGTTGACGTTGAAGAATTTAGTAACCTCTGGAGAAAACATATTGTTTACTGTCATCTGTTCAACACATGAATTTTCTTAGCCAATAACCCCCCAGATTCCTGAATCAATGTCTGTGTTTTTCCCTGGAAATATAATAGGTAAATAAAAAAAAATCAGAAAATCAGATGGCAGTGTTATTTATTTTATCTAAAGGGACAACAAAGCTACAGGCTTGAAGGAAAAGTATTACTTGAAAAATATTCTTTAAAGCAGAGAAATAAGGCAGTAGAGTTTGAGAATCCCTCATGCTACCAAGAAAAGAATCATAATCTAATTCTGGGGAGCTCAGCTAAACAAAAAAGCCAGAATTGTTATTAGATGGGAAGGCTTTTACTTCCACCTAGATAAAAAAAGGCTTAATGCTCTGAAATTGTGAAAGTTTCCCCTATTTGCCTGGCAATCACCTTTTCCTCAAATTAAGGAGCATTCATGTTTAGCTGGATTCTGATTTTGTTGTTGTAATTCCATCAAAACCTCCCTGCAGTACCTTGGCTGCTCTCCCAAAACTCCTGACTGGCGGAGCAGTGACTCTGTGTTTTCAAAGTTCAAGGTGTGGCTACAACTGAGTCATGGCTTGGAATAGTCACTGAAGGGTCACTGAATGCGACATGATGGGTTTGGCTCTTCTGCTGGAGGAAGGCAGGGTGCTGAAGGGGCTGCTAGGAAAGACAGGGCACTGACAACACACAGCAAGTTCCACTAGTGCCACTCCCCATGCTGGAGCCATGTGGCATCTGTGGTAATAAGCAGATGTTATATGCGTTGTTAAAACAACTTATAATTGATTTCTTGAGACATTTGTTCATTACTTGATTGTTAAAAAGCATTGCTACACTGATTATTTGTTTAACATCAATCTGGAACCTAATTTTCTAAACTACGACAAACCACAAATGCAAAGATCACCTTTAAGTATTGTGCCTTTGTCACTGAAATACCAAACTTGCCATTTGAGGTTTTATGCCATTCAGTTTGTTTAGACAATTCACTGCTGTGCTCTCAGAATAAACCACTCTGTGCTGTAGAAGTTGGATTTATGAAACATGGTGTAAACACGTTCTGCCTAAGAGCAGACAGACAGCAAATGCCAAGGGCATTCTGTAATTGTCCTGGGAACACAGTTTCTAAATCATCTCAGATTTATTTCTGCAATTTTCATCACATACCTGATACGGTAAATGTTTCTTAAGGTTTTATAGTTTTTATCTGGAAAAGACAATGTTTAGTCTACCTGACTGCATGACATCACACTGTTCATACTTTCTGTATGGAAGACTGTTACCTTTGCGTGTGTTGCTTTGACTTACCAGGTTTGGAGGTCTCAGGTGTAGGTGGGATTACAGGCGACCTCTCGCCTGATAAAGTCACAGTTGTGCTAATTACCAGCAAGAGGAACAGCCTTGCCCTTAATGGGTCCCAGCTGTGACTAATAAAGATAAGTGTGATAAAAGGGGTGGGTTGGCTGGTCAGGGCATGCCTTTGGAGGGTGAAGGCTTGGAGGAGGCAGAGGAGCCCTGAGGAAGAATCCAGAGAGACACGAAGAACAAAACAAGAAGGGGAGGTTCTGCTGTAAAAGATCAGCTGTGAGGTCAGTGTGGGTCTAAGGGAGTTACAGCCTGCTGTTGGAGCCTGCAGTCAGAGTTGAGCTAGGTAAAAGCCTGCATTCGGAGCCTGCAGTCATAGTCCAGCAGGAAATAATCAGCAGTCAGAGTCTGCAGTTAGAGATTTAAAGAAGAATAAACCAAGACCCTTTTCACGTTGTCAAATGAGAGTCTGTGTCTTGGCTCATTTTTACCCCTAATGAGAGGTCTGCTGCAACATCAGGGATAATGATGCACGTATTTGTGTGAAGGTATAAAAACATAATTGTAACTTTTACTGAAAAGGGACATTGCTATCAGCTTCATCCAGGATGTGTTACACTGGACTGAAATGACCAGGGTAGATAAAAGTCTCTCAGAGCTATAGTTTATGACCTCTTGCTTACTCCTCTTTTTTGATCCCTATTTCCAACTCTCACACAGAGAAAACTATTAAACCCAAGCAAATATACCAACAAAATGCAAAGGGATCCAGCAGAACAGGATACTGAGTTCAGAGGGTGTCAGTGGAGCCTTGCATTGAGCTATCAGTCATTTCTCAGCATTGCTCACATTTACTCAACATATTACAAAACAGAGCTTTGTCTGTTGGTACTTGATGAAAATTTCCAAAGTATGATTTAAGATCTCTCTTGAGAAAATAACTCACAAAAATTAATGAAATGCTGAGGAGAGCTGCTAGCTCCTTAAACAAATCATCCCATCAGCATTTCTTCCTTTCTGTCCCACTGAAACCAAATCCCTAAATTGGGAACATTCATAAGAGTGAAAAATTGTTGAGCTTATTTTTCACCCAGATGAGACTGCTATTTATCATACTGTCTGGGACCTGTTTTAGAGCTGGGAGTGCTATTGCCTGATTATACTGCAGTCACACAACAGCAAAGATCTGGAGTTATGTGCTGAGCCAGCGGGTAGTAAAATGCCTCAATCCCTACCCAGAATGGTTCTGCAGGCTGACTAAGAGATGAGGACAATGAAGCAGAGGAGGGGTGAGAACTGAGAGGCAAATATGAGGAAAAGGGGCAGGTTTTTACACAGCAGGCTGTAATCTCAGCTCAGCACCTGTACAGCCAGCAAAAGGAAAGGTTCTTTGAAAAAGGCAGCTGAGAAACTAGGTACACAGGCCTTCTGTGAGAGAACTTTTGATGCCAAATGTTCTTTCCATCAGAGAGCTGCTGCTTGCCAAGATATGTCCCCCAAACAGCAT
>VYXF01006995.1:219765-235266 GCA_013397295.1 Polioptila caerulea
GGGGGTGCGGGGGGTGCCCGGCCCCGTTCCGCCCTGCCCGGGGGGAGCCGGGGGCCGGCAAGGGCCGGGCGGTGGCGAGCAGCCCCCGCGGGCTCGGCGGGACGAGGGGTGCGGCGAGGTGGGCTCCGGCTGCAGGTGCGGCGAGGCAGCCGGCCGAGGGCTGCTGAACGCACAGCCCGTGGCATCGGGGTTATCGATGGGCTTCCCCCGGCTGGGCAAGAGCTGAGACTGATGAGAGGGCAGAGACACTCCTCCGTGAAACAGAGTGGTAGAGAGTCCATTAGGAACCGTAAAGGCAGGAGAAAGTGAGATTTCAAGTTACCGGTGTGGTCGGCATCTTGTGTCTGAGTAGTGAGAATGGAAAAGACATTGATACAGTAGAATGAATTAAAAGCCCAGCATGTTTTAAAACTGGGCTTTTACTGTCTCTTCCACGCTGGTGAGGATGAAAGATCCATGTAAAGATAAGTCATTGGAGCACTGAGAATTAACAAGGAGAACGGGGAGAATTTTGCTGCAAATAATTGTCATTTATCAAAAACACTTGGAGTACCTGTTAAAGAAAATGTAGGTAAAAATACAATGCCAATATGGAAGAAAAGGATAGCTCCTTTGATACCTTTATGTTGAAATTACTAAAAAGGAGCAAAAAGGGTTTCAAACCAAAATGATTCTCAGCTTCTCTGAGAGCAAAATGAGCAAGTGGACTGTAAATAAATAAAACCCAGTGACATTTGAATGTGTGAGAACTACTCTAAATCCCTGTTAATGTTTCAGAAACATAGGGAGCCTTTTGAAAAAGGACTGTATTAAACCACACACATTTTGTTTGCTGAAGGGCAAACAAGCATTTTCCTTTGTCTTTTTCATACTGGCACCAAATTTGACAGTAGCTGTGTGATAGAGTCTGGAGGTGGAAAAGACCTTGTCTAAGGCAGGATTATTCTCTGGTCTGGTTATTGGTGTTCTCTCCATTGAGCTTCCTATCCCCGCATAATATGCTCTCCTTAAAATCTCAAATTTATTTCTGGTGAGAATATACACAGGTGAATGTGTGTGTGTGATTATATGCTGCACATCTTTTGTTGAAAACACTTTCCATTACCTACAGGCAAGACCCCAAATCTGTTCTGTGAATCTTCAGTCTTATAATAAATGCAACTTCAACTTTACAAACATCTGTTTAATAAAAGCTCTGCTCTCTATTTAGAAGTGACTTCAAAGGTGGAGTTGAGCAACTGACTTTTGAAGGGAATGAGTATGATATTAAAGCTAGACCCACTGCTTTATTACACATTTACTTTTCTTACTGTGTGTCATTGATACACCTGAAGTGCGTTGGTAATACACTTGTTTATTTAAATGTTAAAAAAATGTAGTTTGGCTATTATCCTAAAGCATTTGCATTCCAGATGACAACCTGACTATTTAAGTTAGTAACTTTAATTTTGGCATCTGATTGTAGAACAATTTGGTGATTATTCTAAAACCTTTGCTTTCAAAAGAAAAACTTGGCTCAATGTGAGTTGGGGACAGAGTAATTATGTACTTCTGTGGCTCTTTATTTCAGCATTAAATCTTGCCATCCTGCAGCTTTCCCTGAAAGGAAAATGCAAGAAGTTATGAGATGGAAAGAGAATTCAAGCACCAAAACCAAACCATGAAGGAAAGTAAAGCAATGAGAAATAAAGACTCAAAAATGTAGGAGAATGCAGATGAGGAGGAAGGAAAAACCTTAACCTTAATGCTAAAAAAACCCCGTAACCCTAATTTAAACCTAACACTGATACTAACCCCTAAACCTAAACTTAACTCTAATCCTAACCATAAACCTAAATTTAACCCAAACCCTAAAACTGAAGCCTAATGCTAAACCTAACACTAATTCCAACCACACCCTTAAACTTAACATTAACATTATCCCTAACCATAACAATAAACCTAACCAACCATAAACATAAACCTAACCCTCACACTAAGTCTAAACATAAACAAAAACCTAACCCAAACCAGAACACAAACCGGAAACGTAACTCTAAGCGTAATCCAAACTTTAACCCTTACTCTAACCTGAACCCAAACCTTCACCCCAATACTAACAAAACCTCTAACCTAAAGCTAAACCTAATCAAAATGCAAACCCTAACACTAACCCCAACAATAACACTAAACTGAAGCAAAAGCATAATTCAATTCCTAACCCTAATCCTCAAGCTAACCCTAACCGTAACCCAGAACTTAAAACTAACATTAAACCGTACCTCACCCCAACCCTACCCTAACCCCAACACTAACACTAAGACCAACACTAAACCTATCCCAACTCAAAACATAACCTAAGCCTAACCCAAAACCTAACGCTAAACCTAACACTTAACTCTAAAAAAATCCTGAATCTAACTCAAGCCCTAAACCAAAACCTAAGGCAAAATGTAACTCTAAAATTAACCGTAACCATAACCCTAAATCAGTCTAATACAAATGCAAACACTAAAACTAACACGAAGGCTAACACTAACGCTAATCCGAAGGAAAATCATAATTCAAATCTTAACCCTAACCCTAATACTAATCTTAAACCAAAACTTAACACTAACATTAACCCATACCCTACCCTAACCCTACCCTAAACCAAACCCTAAACCTCACCCTAACCCTAACTGAAACCCAAACCTAACCCTAACTCAAAACTTAATGCTAATCCTAACACCCAACCCTGACCAAACCCTGAACCTAACTCAAATCCTAACCCAAAAGATAAAGCAAAATGTCATAGTAAAAAACCCCTAACCATAACCATCAAACTAATCCTAATCCCAATCCCAAACTGAAACCCAAATGTAATCATAAAACATAATTCTAAACCTTAACCAAATCCTACTTACAATCGCAATCCCAATCCTAATCCTAATACCAATCCTAATCCTAATACCAANATCCTAATCCTAAACCTAATCCTAAATAGAAACGTAATCCGAAGCTCATACCCATAACCTAACCCTAACCCCAAGACCAACAACAAACCTAACCCTAACTACAACACTAACCACTAACCTCTAACCCTAACCCGAACCATAACACTAAACCCTAACCCTAACCTAACCCTAACCCTACTCCTTACCCAATATCAATCCCAATATTAATCATAAACCTAACCCTAATCCTAATCCAAAAGGTAAACCTGAGCAAAACCATAATCCCAGTCCTAATCTGAATCTTAATCTCAATTCTAACCCTAACCCTAGCCACAGCCATAACCCTAATCCTAACCCTTAACCCTAACTGTAACCCTAATCCTAACCCTAACCACAACCCTAGCCCCTCACCCATCACCTCTAATCCTAACCATAACTCTAAGCTTAACTCTAACCGTAACCCCTGACCCAAACCCAATCCCTAAATCTAAAATAACTCTAACCCCAAATCCCAACCCTAACCCTCAACCTAACGCAATCCCTAACCCTAGCCTAACCCTACCCCTAAACCCTAACTGTTGCTCCTAACCCAAACTCTAACCCCTAACCCTAATCCTAACCTTTGCACTTAAAGGATTTCTGCCTTCTGCTATTATTCTGTTATTCTACAGGACAGGAATACAGGTTAAAAATTCTTTTCTGTTCTGCAGAATCAAGAAACATTTAAATATGGGTTTGCTTTAGAAGCAGCTAAAGGAAAATCGGTGTATAATAGACAATTCAGCAACAGATCAACCTGCCATAGAATCCTTTAGGAACCATACTGATAAGCAACATCAGAGCACAATATTACAAACCTGATGAGTCCATTCCTTAGTATAGTTTTAGTCTTGGAAAGACTGCTTTTGTCCATAGGTTTCTTTATATGTATGGAACTCTTAGAGCTAAGCAAAGGAGAAAAGGAATCTTTAAAGGCTCTGCAGTAGGCACCATTGTTAAGAAAAGCTTGTTCTGTCTTGAGATTCTGCCTTAAGACACATGTGGCAACATAGGTTCAAACTTTTTGGCCAAGTGTTCTGGAAAAAAGCATTGCTCAGGACAAAAAAGAAGTGTGTATAACTGGAGAAACAAATTGCAGTGTCTAGACTTTGTCTCAGATGTCTCTACCCCTGCTAACACACATAAAGAAACAATATGAAAATATTCCCTATATTGAACTTACAGGGTTTTTATTTGAGTGAAAATACAGCCTTTCATTAGGCAAGAGATTTCTCTGTCTTTTCTGTTCTGCTGAAAATTTCATGCTGGGGAAATACGAGGATGGCAATTTAAAAATTTCTTGCACCTCCTACACAAATCATGTGTATTTACTTTCTGTTCAAATTATTTCTGTGTAGTAACACGTTGCACTTGTATTGCACATTTCTCCACCCTTATCTGAACTTCTGTACTTTACAGTAGTTAAAGATCTCAGCCTTCCTCTAACTTCATGTAACCAGTATTTTGGAGTTGTTTTGCAGGTGGGCACACTAGGACATGCAGAGGCTGGATAATTTGTCCCAAGAGTAAGAGCAAATCTCTAGCAACTCTAAGTCTAGCATCTGGATTTCATGACTATAACCACTCAAGCACGTGGAATCTGTGAATTTGTATTTGATTGTACTTCTAATTTAAAAGGTAAACATTCTAGTTCCCAGGGTCTCAAATTTGTCTTAGATATAAGATTTGTCTCACTTCTTTTGCTGCAAGAGTATTCCCAGTGAAAGATTTTATGTCATAGAATCATTGAGGTTGGAAAAGACTACTAAGGTTGAAAAAGATCAACAAGTCCAACAATTAACTGAGCACTTGTATGTTGAATATCTAGTTTTAAAATACACATTATTTGCAAAAATTGGAGACCCAGCAATTAATTTTTACAATGCTGAGAAGAAAGAAAAATGATAAGAATGTTTATTTTGAAACACTGCTAGAAATCTTCTGAATCAGCACTGCTCTATAACAGCTACTGCCCACAAAAGATGGCAGGTGCCCAGTATTTAATAATAACAATTGGCATTTGCCATATATACACGTGTGAAAATATTGAGAAGGAAAGGGTACTTCTGAAATGAGTACATTCAGTACAGTGGTGTTCTGTGTGACTCCCCAGACAACCCCTGGCTGCAGACATTCTGCAGTGAACTATCATTACATCTTCTGGGAGGAAAGAGAATATTACCTAGAGTATCATACTGGAGGTAGGTGAAGCAGATACTACAGAGTTGTTAATTTATCTGTCAGCTGCACTGGCATGAAAAGTGTCTTTCCTCCTCCTCTCTTTCTCACCCTTAACATTGCATCATAATTATCAGGTCATTTTACCATCTGTGCCTGGAATGATATTTTGATTGTCCTCCTTCAAATTCAGATGCCTCAATAGCTTGAAACTATATAATTAGGTAGCATGTACTTCAGAGCTTTATGCAACTTGAATGCTGAAAAGACTAGAAAATATGAATGGTGAAAAATACTGGTATTACAGAATTCCGTCAGTCATGAAATATTAAAAGGCCAAGTAATAAAGTCTAGATCTGGTGAAATATGTCAGAGGAGGAAAACAAGGGGAACCCCAAAAGCATATTTAATGCAAATACCCTTGGGTCTTACAAGCAGGCAACACTACAGCAAGATCACACTGGTATCAGTGTGACAGCAATATCTGTCAACAACTCCTACAAAACGTGGATGCACGTGAGCTGGGCTATGAGAGGGAATTGTTTCAGCAGGGATAGGGAATTGCCAGAGCCCCGAGGGTACTGCTGGCCCTGCCTGCAGCTGCCCAGGGCTCCCCAGCCCTACCCCATGACAGGGTCCCATGTCAGCCCCTGCCCCAGTGATGCCACAGCAAAGCTGTTCTCCAGCTCCCCACAGCCCTGCCTGGCCATGGGCCCCTGCAAAGCTGGGGCTGGGGCTGCCCAGGGAGACACTAATGCTCCCAGCCCACAGGGAGCTGCCTTTTCCTGCTCCCTGACATTCCAGGTCTGTTTGAGGCAAGTGGCTACAAAGCCAGAAGAGGAAGGACCTTGCAGGCACCAGAAGTTTCATTGTAGCCATAAATAAACACAATGCCAAAAACAATCTGAACTCAACCCCCCATTCTAGTGATTAGCACCCCACTTGAATTTTACAGCCACTGAGTTATTTTGACCAATATTATACTGATCTAACAAGAGTAGACTTTACAACATTTTGATTGAGCAAAGAACTCATCACGAGAATTTAATAATTTTGTCATTTCATCATTTGATGGAAGTTATGGGATCCATACATTTTCAGAGATGAAAGGTCATCTCTTGTAATGTTCTGTTGGGAGGTCCTTCCTTTAAATGTGATCCTTCAAACACATTCTTTTAATTTAAACATTTTAAGGAACAACCTGTAGAACTGTAAAACTCTTTAAGAAGAGAAAGTATGGAAAATTGTTTAAAGAAAGAAAAAATTGCTGAAGATGCCCATGAATGTTTTCATCCAGGGTACACCAAGCATTGTTTTCACCTGATATCCATGTTGGTAATGCTGTTTCACAGAGCATAACAATGCAGGAAGGATACATGATACAAGGAACATTTTAGATTACAGTTTAGCTTTCTCTCTTTGTCATGGGTAGACAGTTATCTGAATGTGAGGTTTAAGCTAGCCCCTATAATACATGATCTGAATGCAGTATTTCTTTTTCTTTTTAGAACAAGTACCTAGTGTTTTGTAACTCAGGTGGCACATAGCCTTCACTCATTGCTCTTTTAAACACGGTGATTTCAGGCACGATAGTAGTGGCTGAGACAAAGATGCGCAATTTTCTTTCACTTTACTTTTCCTTGGACTGATTAAAATTCCCTTCATAAACAAATGACACACCTCACTCAGCCCCTGCCAGTGTAAAAATGTCCTTATCTCTTGATAGGCTGTTCCACTGTTGGAGAAACAAAATAACCCCAATGTGGAAGCAATATATTAGGAAGAAAAAAGGGGTTTCAGCCACTGTGTTACTGTTCAAAGAGGTGAGCACATGAAAACAGAGCAGGAGCAGACAAGCAGAGTAGAAAATACCTTTACCCCTTAGGAGCCTGTGAAACACTTTTCTTCCCTGAGTAGTCAGTCAGCAGATGTCAACTTGTTAACAAAGTGATAACTTTGTTGTTTCTTAACATTATTAAAAGTTTTTCACATATCATCCTCCGATCTCTGTGTGACTGTAGAAGGGGTATCTTTGTGATATGATTTAGCTCAGGTATATGTGCAGCTGAATTATAGTAGGTATATTCTCCAGGAAAAAAAACCTCAATTCAGATTCATTATCAGCTCAATTATTATATTATCAGTTCAATTATCTTGCTAAACTCTAAATGGTAGTTAGTTAGTTAGTTAATTTGTTTGTTTATTTTCCCAGCCCAGACAGTGTCCTGCTTTCCTGCACACAACTTGTACCTGACATACCAGACAAGCAATGGACATTTTTGAATCCGAGTTCCATAGAGCAAAAGTTTTCCTTATTCTGAGACACCAAAAAAGAACTTTGGGACATTTTCTTTGCAAAACTGCAATTTTCTGCCCTCTATTAATAGTAAAAAGTTAGTAGTGAAGATCCATATGAACTGTCAAGTATAGTTTTTCTAAGTAACATCTTCATTAATATGGAAGTATTTTGGTGTAATACCATTTTGCATTCTATCATGCAGCTATCACTGGATATAAACAAGTGACTGCACCTGAGAATATTGTTGTTTCAAGGAAAATACAAAATTAGTCTGCACATACTTTGGTCAAATTTTGTCAAATTGGTTGATATATCTGATAGAGTTAGATCATCTATGCACCATGGAAACTGTTTCCATAGCAAAAAATCTCTTAGCTCAGAGACTGTTCTCCTGGATTAAATCCAAGGGTTTAAACTGATAATCTAGAGCTTTCTCTAGCAGCTAGGAAGGTCAGTACTTATGAGGAAATTTCCACACAGCTCTCTGAAGGTTGTACCATCCCACCACTGGAATATGTTCTTACCCTCAAGAACAAGAGAAGTGCCACGATGTTTCCTTTCATTTCACACATCCTTGATGTTGCAAATGCCGACAGGTGGTTTAAAGGCAGTGGCACATTCTGCCAGTATCTTCAGTTACCTACCAGAAATACAGATAATTGATGTCATAATAGAGTCTTCCTCTGTAATGCCTCAAAAAAAACCCCCAGTTACAGAACTGTAGAGAAAGTAGTGACTTTTGACCCATCTAGTGAGGGTAGAGAGAGTAAAAAGCATAAATCATTAAGGTCTTTCACCATTACCCATTTGAAAGCTGATTAAAAAAGAATCATGGGGTCTGTCTAATATTTGTGGATCAGCATATTAATAAAGCACAGGAAGGACACTGATTAGAATTTGTTAAGGGTCAAATGAAAAATACACGTTATTTCCTAAATACCTGTCTAATAAAAGAAAATAAAAACTGTATTGAATTGAATATTCTTTGAAAATAATTTATTTTATGGCCTGAAGAGATCACTCAATGATTTTGAACGTACTGTCCCAGGAAATAAGACAGCACTGCCTAAAACCTAATCCTAATTCAGTAGTGAAATAGGTACAGTGATTAAAAAGGAAAAAGCAATATGTAACAAGAAAAAAAGAGAAATATATACCAGTGAATACACATATTCTACACTTCATAGATTCTGAGTTGTAAGAGGATTTAAAACCATCAGGAAGAAATTCATGACTGGCAAGCCTGAGAACAAAAGGGTTTACATACATTGAGAACACTGTAAATCCTAGCTGTGGCAAAGAGGCACTGCTTGATGATTAAATTATTAGTCATAATGCAGAGTTAACATAAGTGTTCAATAGCAAAATCTGCTCTGTATTTGTAAGCAGCAAGAATCAACATTATAACCTGATACCTCAAGAGGACTGGGAATCATCTGAGCAGTGATCAAGGAGGACCATGTACAATATCTAATAAGGGATAAAGAAAATACTAATCATTGTTGGCAGAGAAGCTGTATCCTGATCTTCCATGACTTTTAGATAAATAAGGGATCTCTGCAGAGTTATGGAAAAGTCAAATACTGTTCCATATTATGTATTACAAAGGCAGAGTAGCTGATCTGGTTGTTGGTCTGACAAGTCCTAGGGAAGACAGGAGTGGTTTACACAGAGTGCAATTAGAAAAAAAAAAATCTGAGGATTGGAGTGGAAGTAAAAAGAAAGTTAGTCAGTATGGATGGTGAAAAAAGGTACATCAATGGTGGAGCCCAGGACACAGAAGATTTCAGACTTTCTGTGCTAACAGAGAATGATCCACAAAATATACTGCATTTGACCTGAGGCCCTGGGAAAGGCTTCCTAAACTGAGTGATAGTATTGAGTCTGTGCATATGTAGTTGAGTAGAAGTGTTTTATATCACAGGGTGAGAAACTCAGAATTTAAGGTGGCTGGTTAAAGTAATATATATGTAGCAAGATGGAGGGTTTAGGGTGTAGTCGTCTTCTTCTTCTTCATAAGTTTGGGTGATTTTATATGATTGGTTAAGAAATTCCACAGCGTGGGACATGGGTGACTTGTTATTTGGTTTAAAGTTAAAATAATTTTGTTGGCATCTCATAATTGGGTAATTTAGGCTTAAAAGACCTTGAAGCTTCTCTCTGTGAGCTCCATTTTTGCCTTNGTAGTCGTCTTCTTCTTCTTCATAAGTTTGGGTGATTTTATATGATTGGTCAAGAAATTCCACAGCGTGGGACATGGGTGACTTGTTATTTGGTTTAAAGTTAAAATAATTTTGTTGGCATCTCATAATTGGGTAATTTAGGCTTAAAAGACCTTGAAGCTTCTCTCTGTGAGCTCCATTTTTGCCTTGTTAACACAGCATGTAGAAGCACTCATGGCCAGTGAGGCTGTAACTTAGATAAGATAACAATAAACAACGAAGTCCAAACACAAACTCGGCCTCTTGTGCTTTTAATCCTAAGACTGAAAAGAAGAACCTAGAAGAGTGAAGGAATTTCCCACACATCAAGAGGTTTAAATCAAGTATATTTGATGCTTTTTCACAAGCATAAGCTACCCTTCTGGGAGCTGGGTTGATTTGCATGAGGCTGCAATATATTCCAACTTTTTAGAAATACAATACAGAATTTCATATTGCTCAATGTTCTGAATAGCACAAACCAAGAATAGTTGTATGCAATATCACTAAAGTGCAAATTCACAGGTTAAGAGACTTACTTAACAGGTGAACAGAGGAAATTTGGGTTATTAGGAAATGGAATTTAAAGGGAACCATCTAAGCAAGTCTTCATAGATATATGTAATAAATCTGATCTACTAAAGTGAACCAATGCGAAAAGTGCAGGAACAATGAATTAAAGAGAATCATTTGGGTAGATTAAGTTCAATATAATACCTGTAAATGGATAACTTACAACATCTAAGACAAATGTCCTCTATTTGTTAGGCTACATAATAAATATGGAGGGAACCCTCAGCTGAAGTGGTTTAGCAGGAGATTGGGATTGGTCCTGTTCCCATTACCAGAGGCTGCTTGAACTCCCAAGGATAGAATCAAGTGTTGAAATGGATTTTAGAGATCATCTATTCCCAGCCACTCCAGCCATGTGCAGGGACACCTCCCACTAGACCAGGTTGCTCAAGGCCTCATCCAATCTGACTTTGAAGAGTTTGGGTATCCAACACCTTCCTGGGCAGTCTGTTCCAGGGAAGCCTAAACCACCCTCATAGTAAAAAATTTCTTCCTAGTATCTAACCTAAATTTCCCATCTTTCAATTTGCTCTCGTTGCTCCTTGTCTTATCACTACAATGCCTGATGAAGAGTCCCTCTCTGGCTTCCCTGTAGGCTCCCCTCAGACACTGGAAGCTTGTGATTGCATATAAAATATCAATTTGAAACAAAAATTACTAGATGACAAATGATGCCAGAATATTATTTTGTGGCTATTTACTATGCAGTTGGAAGGCAGTGGCTAGAACCTGAGGCCAAGAATCTGAGGGATTTTGACTGCACCTTGTTGCTAGCCCAAAGATGATCCTGCACAAATTAAGTCATCTTCCTCAGCTTAAGTTTCCCTCACTAGAAAAGATGTATAATGATACTTACCATCTTCAAAGGGCACTTAATGAATAGTGAAAAGTGCCAGCTTGTCTTATCTTACAGGCTCTGTATAATCTTAACTACAGCCCTGTGTGATGGAAGCAGCTGGGACCTGCTCTAAAATATAATTCTGATAAAGAAACAGACCAACAGAACACTTGATGAATGTAAAAGTGGGACTCAACCAGCTCCTAAGCACACCTGGAAGAACTTCACTGGGGTTAGAAATTTGTAGAATCAGTTCCAACATTTTTTTTTAACCCTTTGTGAACTCCATTTAACTACTGAGTTTGTGTGTTTGAACAGTTATTCTCTGAGAAACATTTTAGCTTTGAAAACTTAAAAATCTGCTTTATTTCAGAAGCCTCTCTATGTCTCTCAATTTGATTTGACCACCTGATAAACGAAATACCAAACATTTGTTTTTTTAAACTGATTTACTAAGAAGGCTATTCTGACCCACAGAAACTATTTACTTCAATCTCCTGCCATCTAGTGTCAGAAATAACACATTGGCACCTCCTGCATCTGATGCGAGCTCTGGCAGCTTTAAACAGTACATTGAGAAAATTTTAAAATATCCCGAGTCATTTTCTGTCACTGTTTAGCATGTTAGCATGATAAAAATACGTGTATGTTTATATATACATATATTTGCATATATGAAAATATATATTTTCTCTATTTATTGATTCCAAAGTATGCACTAAACCCACACTTCAGTCTTTTGAATCTGTTTGGCATTGAAACAAAGAGCAGGTTTGTGCCTGAGCAAAGCATAGTTTAAGAAAACCTTCTATGGTCAATAAAGAAAGCATGCATATTTTTGTGTCTATTTTGGGGGTTAATCTGAAATATATTAATCAGTGCTCTGTAAAATGTACTTTGCTAGCTTCTTCACTGTCTTGGTGGTGTCTTGAGACATTCTGTTGTTGCAGCAGCCTGGGTGAGGGTTTTGGAAGGCTTCCACATCAATTTCTAGCAGACCAGCTTCCTCACAAAGACTTGCATGCCAGAAAGTGAGGGAGGCAGGCAGGAAAGTCCTGAGGCACTTCAGTGTGGCCAGTGCTTCCTTCAGTGTGAAGTGCATCCTGTTAGAATTTCCCATCCCTCAGTGTATTCCTTCACTCTAATTGTCCATTAGTTCTCAGATCTTCTAGTAATCTATGACTACATCTCTTTTTCCTCACTCTTTGCAGCAAGTGAATCCTTGGCAGATTCCTTTCATGTTACTCTCTCTCTTTTATCCTAGCTGGCTTTTCCAATTGCCCCCTGAGCTCTCACCCTCAGGTGATTACATTCCATTCAACATACCAATTTCTTTTTTTTTTTTTTTCCCTTAAAAAATTACCTGGATGCTTTTAATATCAGCATTTAATGTAATAGTATAATATACTGTCATTAATTAATACAAATACAATTTAATATAATAGACTTTAAACACATTGTCAATGAAGATGTTTTTTCAGGTATGCACCCCACCTTACTTGGCATTATAAAGGAAACCAGTAAAAATACCTGAGGTTAGGAAAAAAGATTTGTCAGTGTATCTAAGAACACCAGTATAATTGCTCAAACTATCCTTTGATCTTAGCAAATGAAGGTTAGCACTTACTGCTTTCAAAATGTCATGTCTTAGTGTCCAATGTCTCAGTGATAAACAGCTATTCAACTGTCTTACTCCTTTTCTTGGAGAGGAGGGGTTTCTGTTCAATTTAAGGCTCCATCCATTCCCATTAATGTCTGTGCAAGGAAGTTTTTAGCTGGGAGTGTGTGTGGGGCGTTCAAAGTAAGACAGTAATGGGAAACAATGTGGAGATAACAATATAGGAATGACAATGTTTCCCACTCTTTTCCTTCCCTAGACTTCTTTATTTTAACATTTATTGATACAGTTGCTAGTGTAATGGGTATTCCTCGTGTCTGGGACTATTTGTGCAAGTAATACTTTAAGTACAGTAAAGTGAGTAAAATGAAACACTGATGATTTTTATAAGGATTTATGGGTTATATTAAGAAAGTTGTTGGGAAAAAAGTCATCCATGGAGCTGTCTGAATTATCCCTACTATAATTGTATGTAAAGTTACTGTCTTGCTACCATCTTGTTTTCATACCTAGTGTTTTCAAAACTCCTTACTCCTATTGCCAGCCCTGGGAGTTACAGATTTGAGCCAGAGTGTGACTATTACCTGAAATAATTGATTTAAATTACTGGTAGTATATCTATGCAGCACTGAAACTCTATAGTATGATCTTTGCAGTTGCACACGTGACAAAATGTTTGTATCCCTCAGTAAAGAAACTGATCAATGATGTGAAGTTTAGCAGTAAAAAATTAATGTTCTGATAAGAGCACACAGAGAATACTCAACTAGATTAATCTCCCTTCTCTTAGGAGTGTTGGATTTCAGGAAGTTCCTAACCTAACCTTCTGCTCAAAAGAGGCATATACATGAGGTGAGACCAGGGCTTGATCCAGTCACATCTTGAAAATCTTTAAGAACAGATACTGTGCTTCATCTCTGGGCAACCTCTTTCTCTGTCACTGTCCCAACAGTGAGAAAGATTTAATTTGTATGTTGAACTTCTCTTGTGTCCATCTATTTGTTGTTTCTTGTGTTCCCACCATGCACTGCTGTATTGGCCTGTCTTTGTCTTCTCAGTAATCTCCTCATAGTTACTGGCAGGGAATTTTTCAATCTCCTCCAAATCTATCCTTCTCAAGGCTGAAGGTCCAGATTTCTCAGTCTCTTCTCATAGGAGTGTTGTAGCCCTTCAGCACTGTGCTGGCCCTTCACTGGATGTGCACTGGTTTGATTATTGCATTTTCTATATCAGGGCTCTAAAACTGGACAAAGTATTCTAGATGTCATATAGCAAGTGCCAAGGGGAATAATGACTGCCCTCAATCTACTAATACATGCCTGTCAACATAGTCCAGGATGCTCCTTCCTGGTGTACTTACTAAACTTTGGATTGACAGCCCTGTCAAGTTTGTTGCCACTGTTTCACTCTTATTTCAGGTCAGAGAGTACAAGGTCAAAACATGAAATAATATTGAAGAATATATTTTAATTCGGGGGCAAGGTGACCTGACATAGTGGTAAGACAAACTCCCAGAGTGTTTTGAGAGACTCCTTTTAATACAGTATTATTGCAGTGACGAGCTCCTCTAACCTTAGATATTTGGCAAATAACATATAATTTACTTCCCTTAAGAATTTATCTCCCTTTGAGCTCTGCAGGTTTACACCTACAAACAGATATACATCTATATAAAGACTAGGTTTTAACACTTATGCCAGTCAGTAAGACTCTTGTGATGAGTAGGCACATGTCAATGTGCTTTCGTGTCAAGGAGGCTTTGTGGGAAGGAAATTAGAGAATTAATAGAGTCATGAATCTTCCCATCACTTGTGATGGAAGGAACATATAATAGGCAAAGATCACCCTTATTCCTTCCCCTTCAGCAAGAGGAAATTGGAAGAAGTTTGTGTCTAGACTGAGCCACAGAATCTTTTCCAGACTACAGCTGGAAAATGTATTTCATGTTCATCTCTTTTCTCAAACCTGTCTGAAGACTGACTAGGAGTAGTACCGTAGAAAAGCTGAGATCACTGCTGAGTGATATTTCTAGCCTGTGACTTTTTAAACCACTCTTTATTTTCCACTTCTCACACAGATTTTCTTTGAATTGAGATGCAAAATGGAGAAAAATTTGTGTTCAAATTAAACTTCAAAATCACAAAATCCATTGGCAATGGAGGTAGGATGAGGTCTCCATTAATACATTTCCTCAGTCTAGCAGCTGGCAGACTGACACCTTTTGCATGTTCTGCCCAACTTGTTTACTTGAACTAAAACTTGCAGTGCCCTATTAGTCATGAAAATAACTTCTGGCATTCAGAAACAGGATATGCTTCTGGGATTCCATGGAAAAGGCATAGTGAGCTTTTGACAAGACACCATAGAATCTTTGGTTAATTTCCAAACATACACAGATAAATCTATTTCCCTTAAATTAAAATGCTGGCAAATGAGAGTACTTAGCACCTGATTTAGACTGGGTATAAATAAGCCACTGCTTAATTTTAAGAAGACTGGTTTCAGTTCTACAGTGTATACACGTAATTTATTTGTTACATTCACATTTTAGCACACAAAAAATAAATTGGTAAAAAGTGTTTCTGGAACTGCAATAACTGTCATTGACAACCATTTTATTCAAGAATATCTAGAAGTCCTGTGACACTTGAAGGAAAATCCCCAAAACCAAAAGAAACAAAATATCAAAATTGCTTTGGAGACCTCATTGTTCACTGCTATAGGAACCCAAGATAATGTGCTGAGGAAGGAGCAACATCATGCTGCATGTTCTGGTTTGAAAGAAAAACCAGTGAGAGACTCCAAGTCAGAAATACAATTTATTAGGAAAAAGGAAAAAA